>JARYGA010014609.1:0-40355 GCA_030545235.1 Helianthus tuberosus
TTATTTAGTTGGTTAAAAGATGATATGTGATGAAAATCATGAAGAACATCAAAAACCATGAACTTAAAACTTTAACATAAGCTTAATAACATAAGAATACATATTGTTTAGTGTTGTTTTGCTTCTTGATGATTGATTATTTGTATTTATGATGATAGACATCATATGAAACCTACTAGATTGTGATTAAACACATGATCTAGTAAGTTAAGATGATGATCTTGTGAAAGACCAAGATGATCATACTTTATGTATACATGAACTTGAATAATAAAATTGCTTTCATATGTGATGATGATTTAAACACAACATAAGTCTTGAAATGGATGACTTCAAGAATAATTCTCTCAAGAAACTAAGTTAAATCACAAGATTTATATAAACTTGGTTCTTATATAAACCAAACTTGTTTTTTAATGGTTAAACAAGTGTAGAAACACTTGTTTAACAAAAAGATTACATAAAGAAGCATTTTTAGAAAATGTGTTTGGAAGTTGTAAACACCTAACTTCTTTAAAAATGGAGTTTTTAAAGAACTAAACACATTTTAAGGGGTAACTAAACCTACTAAATACACTAGTAAGTTACTACAAGTTTTTATAAAAGTTCAAGTTCATGTTGTTATATAAATTGCATGATTTTGGCACTAGGTAAGTGTTGATTGAATTGTTAATTTTTTGTGATGATTTTAAAAAGAAAATGATATGCTTTGAAAGCATGGACACCTCCATTTTTAGGGGAAACTATGGCAAAATTTTCTAAAAATATAAACACTTAGAAAAATATTTTCAAACAAGTATTTACAAGTATATTCTAACCATGAGTTTCCATATAAACTTTGCCATAATTTTTGTTACAAAAATACAAATATTGGAGGTTGGGTTTTTATAAATAAAAATGGCTAGATATATATTTAGAATATATATATACAATAAAGACACATGTGTGTTATTATTTATATACTTTGTGTATTAGTTATATTATTTTAGTAATAAAATAATATAACTTAACAAAATACCAAGAAATTACAATTCAAAATAATACCGAAAATCTCAAGGAATAAATATATAAGTTACACACATAATATTAGGAAACCAAACGAAAGAATGTAACTTACAAAATATGCCAGAAAATACATTTATAAATATAATTTTGGTAAATAATATTTTGGACACAAGAAATGAAAATATGATTTTTATGAATATCACAAAGTTATACTATATTTTTGACAAGAGGGAAATATATTTTGGCGATTAAAAATATACATGTTTTCTTGGAATTACTAGAAAATATAATATTTTTGGGAAAAATATATATATTTTCTTGGAATACATTGTTTTTGGATAAAAAATAAGTTTATATATATTCTAAAGTTAGACTTGAAAATATATTATTTTGAAACTACAAATATTTTGCCAAAAGGAAAAATTATAAATAATTTTTCTAAGTAATAATTCTTAAATATATATATGTTGGGAAATATATATATTAGTGGACTTTTATTAGAAGTAATATTCCGGAAAGTTTAACACAAAATTTAGTATAAGAATACTTAACGATTACAAGAAAATACGTATTTTAGTACGTATAAACACACACCGGAATACGACCCCAAAATATGACAAAATACACATGTATGAGATACCCTCATCCTTGGGAAGGAAATACGAGTATAAATACTTGAGAAATATTATTACGAAAATATTGTTTAACAATTATTCCAAAATTTATAAATATAATTTAAGTTGAAATATTAATTATTTTGACAATAATTATATAAACTGGAATGATATCAGAAACGTAACTCAAAAACGTTAATTCTAAGTCAAGGCACGACCCGTTCGTCTAATAGACATTAGTACATTGTAGGTAGTCGTGTTTGCTGAAGAAAGGTGAGTTACGAGTACTGAAGACGCAAGACTGTGAGTTCATGTCCCCCTTTTCTTTAAACTGTTTTGTTTATTAACTCCGGGGGTGAAATACATGTTAAAAAATGATTACATACATTTACAATTGGTATGGTTAGCCTAGGAAAGTACAGTAGATCATGTGAATGGGTAGGCGCACACTTGAGACCATTAATCCTCGTATAAGGACCGAGGGCCATGAGTGATAGATCTATTTGGGTGTAGCGAGCCCACACCCATGAGGACCAGGGTGGCCCATAGGGTGACTATGTCTTACAGCCGGAGGCCCGGTACAAATTTGCTAGGTTTGAGCCTTCCTACGCCGTCACACATACCAGTGGCCTTGCAAACCATTGATGATCTATTTCCTTGTTTGCTTTCAAACCGGAATTTACAAACATACATACATACACTGTTTACAAAGGTTTTATACATACATATACACAACACATGAACTCGCTCAACCTTTGGTTGATGTTTTCAAATTACATGTATTTCAGGGAATTAAGTGGATCTGGCGGGTGTTTGCATGTTTCAAGCTTCGTCATGAATAAAAAGATGTCATCCGAAGTCATTGGGGTTTAGGAGTTGTATCTTAATCCTGGACGAGATACATGGTTCTAAACTCGTTTTTTTTTTATTTTAAGGTCTTTTGTCGAGTCTTTGTGAACTCTTTAAAACATGCTGTGGTTTGTAATTTATATTTGGAGTCTACGTTTCAGACAATTTATGTTGTGATATTTTCAAACTTAATTTATGGATGAACATCTAATGGTTTAATCATATAGTGTTGTTATGATTGTATGCAATGGTATTAAGAAGTCACACCATAATCACGCTTCCGCAAAAGTCAGGGTGTGACAGAACTTGTAAATCCTGCTCGGCTAGACACTTTCTGAGGTTCGATACATGGAAAGTCGGATGAACGTTGCTAAGTTCCTCCGGTAGTTCGAGTCTGTAGGCCACTTTTTCGATCCTTTCCAGAATCTTAAAGGGTCCAACATATCGAGGCGCGAGCTTTCCTTTCTTGGTGAATCTGATCAGACCCTTCCAAGGTGATACCTTTAGGAGTACGTGATCGCCAACGTCAAATTCAAGGGGCTTGCGTCGTCTATCGGCATAACTTTTCTGATGACTCCGAGCTTTCAGCAGATTGTCTCGAATTTGGAGGATCTTGTCAGTTGTTTCTTGCAGTAGCTCAGGACCGGTTAGTTGCGCATCTCCGATATCGTGCCACATAATCGGCGATCGACATTTTCTTTCGTATAAAGCCTCAAATGGTGCCATTTGTATGCTAGAATGATAACTGTTATTGTACGAGAATTCGACTAAAGGTAAGTGCACGTCCCAATTAACACCGAAATCTATGACACACGAGCGAAGCATGTCTTCAAGAGTACGAATCGTTCTTTCAGTCTGACCGTCGGTTTGGGGATGGAAAGCAGTACTTAGATTAAGCGTAGTACCGAGAGCGGATTGAAATGTCTCCCAAAGACGCGAGGTAAACCGACCATCGCGGTCAGAGATGATGTCACGAGGTGTACCATGTCGATAGATGATCTCGTCGGTGTATATTCTGGCTAATTTTTCTACCTTGAAGTCTTCTCGTATTGGCAGGAATTGAGCAGATTTAGTCAAACGATCAACGACAACCCAGATGCTGTCGTGACTTGATGGCGTGCGCGGGAGTTTCATTATGAAATCCATAGCTATACTCTCCCATTTCCACATGGGGATCTCGGGTTGGACGAGTAAGCCAGAGGGTCTTTGATGCTCGGCCTTGACTTTCGAGCAAGTCAGGCACTTCGAAACATAGGGAGCGATATCCTTCTTCATGCCCGGCCACCAGTATTTATAGCAAAGGTCCTGGTACATTTTATCGGCACCGGGATGAATAGAGTATCGAGACTTGTGGGCTTCGTCCATCAGGATTTGTCGTAGGTCGGTGCGCTTGGGAATCTAAATTCGGTCTAGATAGTGGAATATCCCATTCGATTTATTCACTAACTGGGCGCCATCGTTAAGAATCCTTTCCTTCTTCAAAGTGCGTTCGGTAAAACAAGCATGTTGGGCTTCGTGGATAAGAGCTTTGAGATTATGCTGGGCTTGGATATTACGAGCGCTATGCAAATAGCTTCGTCGGCTTAGAGCGTCGACAACGACATTTGCTTTGCCAGGATGATAACGGATCTCACAGTCGTAATCGTTGAGAAGTTCCACCCATCGGCGTTGGCGCATATTCAGTTCTTTTTGGCTGAGGATGTGTTGTAGGCTCTTATGATATGTGAAGATCGTACACTTGGTACCATAAAGGTAGTGTTGCCAAATCTTCAACGCAAAAATAACCGCACCAAGCTCGAGGTCGTGGGTTGTATAGTTCTTCTCGTGGATCTTGAGCTGACGAGATGCGTAAGCGATAACCTTGTCCTGTTGCATGAGAACACAACCACATCCAAGGTTTGAGGCATCACAATAGACTACAAAGTCATCGTTTCTGTCAGGTAAGGCGAGGACGGGAGCATTGCAGAGCATATGCTTGAGAGTTCGAAAGGCAGTCTCTTGTTTGGTTCCCCAAACAAAAGGCTTGTCTCTGTGCATGAGAGAGGTAAGCGGCACAGCGATTTTAGAGAATCCTTCGATAAATCAGCGATAATAGCCCGCTAGTCTGAGAAAAGAACGGACTTCAGACGGGTTCTTGGGTGTAACCCAACTCTGAACAGCTTCGATCTTCACGGGGTCGACGTGAATACCTTGACTATTGACAATGTGACCGAGGAACTGAACCTCCTCCAGCCAAAATTCACACTTGGAGAACTTGGCATAGAGTCGATTCCCCTGGAGTTGTTCGAGAACCAAACATAGATATTGCACATGTTCGGTTTTTGATTTGGAATGGATCAGGATATCATCGATGAACACGATGACGAAGCGGTCGAGAAAAGGTTTACACACGCGATTCATCAGATCCATGAAAACTGCAGGTGCGTTAGTTAAACCAAAGGGAATAACAACGAACTCATAGTGGCCGTAACGAGTGCGAAAGGAGGTTTTGGGTATATCCTCCTCTTGGATGCGTAATTGGTGATAACCTGAGCGTAAATCAATCTTCGAGAAACACGTAGCACCTTGTAGCTAATCAAACAAATCATTGATTCTAGGCAAAGGGTAGCGATTCTTGATAGTCAGCTTATTCAACTCCCTATAGTCGATTCACATCCGGAACGACCCGTCCTTTTTGACGAAAAGAACTGGCGCGCCCCAAGGAGAGGTGCTAGAGCGAATGAAGCCTTTGTCAAGTAATTCCTGGAGTTGACTCGAGAGTTCACGCATCTCCGATAGAGCGAGTCGATAAGGAGCTCTAGCAATAGGATTTGCTCCAGGAATGAGGTCAATGCGGAAGTCGAAATCACGACTCGGAGGTAAACCGGGTAGATCATCGGGGAATACGAGGAAAATCCCGAACTATAAGCACCTTGTCTATTTCCTTCTCTTCCTTTTCCTTCTCCGCTACTACGATGTTAGCCTAGAAGGCTTTGTATTCCTTGCGGAGATACTTGCTCGCTTGGACACATGACATGAGGTTAAGACCTTTCGAAGGAGTTTCGCCATACACACAAAGTTGATCACCATTTGCGAGCGAGAAACGAATCATCTTATCAAAGCAAACAACTTCAGCATAGTTTTCGTGAAGAAAATCCATGCCTACTATGACGTCAAAACTACCGAGCTGCATTGGAATAAGATCGATAGAGAAGACATGATTGTTGAGTTCGAGAGTACAATCACGAAGAACAGAATTGACAGCGACGGTTCTTCCGATGGCAACTTCTACATCGAATGTCGAGGGGAGATGGGCGCGCTTACGATTAAGAAGCTTTTCGAATTCAAACGATACAAAACAGTTATCGGCTCCAGTATCAAATAAACACGAAGCATATATACCATTCACAAGGAACGTACCATTAACCACATTGTTGTCTGCTTGAGCCTGGCTGGCATTGATGTTGAAAGCACGTCCGCGGGCTGCTGGCTTAAATATTCTAATCACTTAATTAAATTTCTTTATATATAAAGTTTATTCTTAAAACTAATAATAATATTTTTAATAATTTTAAGTTTATTCTTACATTATAACTCTTAAAAATCTATTTAATACAATTGATTTATAATATATATATATATATATATATATATAGAGAGAGAGAGAGAGAATGGAACCTAATCACGCATGGGACGTTATAATGTATATTACGGCTTAACCTACAAAACGTACGCGACCAAATTACGCAAGTGCATTTGAAAATAACGCATGGAGAGCAATCACGCATGGGACGTTATGGGACGTTATAAATGGACCTAATCACGCATGGAGAGCAATTTTTGTGCGTTATTACGCATACATGTTCAAATCACGCATGTTTAAATAATCACGCAGGGGACTGATTAATCACGCATGGACCTGATTTGACGGTTACTATACTCGCGTACGTGAAGTATGATAAGGCCTAATGTATGTTAACCGCTCTCTCTCTCTCTCTCTATATATATATATATATATATATATATATATATATATATATATGGGGGAGGTTCATTTGAGAAGAAAAATTAAATTGAAATGAAAAAAAAAAACAAAGGACACAATTATAAAACATTAAATAGTTTTTCACAAATATCATTTATTGTTATCTTTGACTAATTGATTAGTCTTAAACACTATCATCATTCACACTAATTTTTTTTGCCTATACACATCAAAATTTATCATACACATATTTAAATTTATACTAAACAGCTTGTAATTTATCATACACACCTCGTAATTTATCCTACATTTTCAATATTAATTTTTTCTTCTTTGAATTTTTTTTAAATGAGTTATAAATTTAATGTATTTAGCCATTAAAAATGAAGACTACCAATTAATGTTATATCTAAATTTACCAATATACCCTTACACTAATGTTAAATACAATAATTAAATAAAGTAAAATGAAACATTCTTATTAATTGAAATTTCTTCTATTTTATTCTTACAATTTTTCTTTTAATTATTTGAACCCTCCACTATATATATATAGGGATGAGATCATAAGAAAACTACATATAAATGAGAAAACTAAAAACTAACTAAAAAAACATAGAAAACATAACAATTTTTTTTACAACAAATTGCTACTCTTTATGTATAAAAACGTTTTTTTTCAAAAAAAAAAAAAAACATGTGTAGTTCAATTTAAAAAAAAATTATACATAAAATATAGCGATTTTTATTAAAAAATAAAAAAATAATAATAAAAATTTTGGTATGTTTTTAAGCTTTTTTAATTAGTTTATTGATTTTCTCATTTAAAATGGTTTTCTAATATATATATATAGGATTAGGTTCAAACGTGAACAAAATATCAAGAGTGAACTGATCTGGTCCCTTGATTTTTATGATCTTGAGATTAAAGTGAGTGGCATGATGGTAATTATTTGGTTAATTTTTTCCATTTAATTAAATACAAAAATGGTATATGTGTAATTTCAATCTTAAATTGATTGCATAAATCTCTCACAAATCAAGTAATCAATTATCCTCTTAAATTGATTGCATAAATCTCTCACAAATCAAATCAAGGATTAGGAAAGATGTAACTTAATTCAATTATTAAAATAATTATTTGTTTAAATGCGATGTACACATGTGTATTCTGATTTTGCCCTCTTTTTAATGCGATGTACACATGTGTATATCGTCTGTTTTTGTGATATCTCAGAATTTTTTTTGTATTGAATGTTGATGTACACCTGTGAATTACTGTACACATATGTACGATGTTGAGTACACATGTGTACTGTTCTATTTATATCCAAATACACATGTGTATACCGTTGAAATATGAAGGTTACGTGGATCTTAAAAATCAAAATTTGAATTCTGGTGATGAAATCTGAAATAAAATTGAAATCTGGTGATTTGTTGTTTGTTTTGATAAATTATCTTATTAATAAATAAACATAATGTGGATAATGAATTTAAATTAGGAAAGATGTAACTTAATTCAATTATTAAAATAATGATTTAAATATAATTTTTTATATAATTACAATCTTACCCTTAACAACTAAAAAGGAAATCAAGGGTCTATATCTGTTCACGCACTTCACTCTTGGGAGGTTGTTCACACTGGAACCCTACCCTATGTATATATATATATATATATATATATATATATATATATATATATATATATATATATATAGTAGGAGTTGGGTGGAAAGTCTATTTTTCCTAGAAAGTCTAGGAAACAATGAGAATTGGACATGTGGCATTGAGTTATTTTAACTAAAAGGGCAACTATGTAATTTCACATTTTAATTTTATTTTTGGAATTTATTTTTCATTAACTAACATTCCATGATTTTCGGAATTTTTGTTGTTTTCGAATTCAAATCTAGAGGTCAATGTGTTTATCTGGAAAACTATCAGCAAGTCTTGGTGATGTGTTTTACCAGTCAGAGAGGTTGAAGTCAGTGTGTTTTAACACTCTGAAGTCAATATATAATCAGGTTGTGTTTTAACAGTTCTTTTGCATTTTAACACTCTGAATGTGTTTTATGTTGTTGTCTATGTCACATTACATCACATTGTGTTTTTTGATGATTAAATTACATCATAATGTGTTTTACAACAGGTTGTTTTATACTGAAGTTTAACAAATCTAATTGTGTTTTAAGTCAGCAAATTTGCTGGAGGATTCTTGATATTGTGTTTTAAAAGCAAGCAGATTTCTTGACATTGTGTTTTAACAGCAAGCAGATTTCTTGACGCTGTGTTTTAACAGCAAGCAGATTGCTGGCCATTGTGTTTTAACAGCAAGCAGATTTCTTGACGCTGTGTTTTAACAGTAAGCAGATTGCTGTAGGATTCTTGACATTGTGTTTTAACAGCAAGCAGATTTCTTGACATTGTGTTTTAACAGCAAGCAGATTTCCTTGACGCTGTGTTTTAACAACAAGCAGATTGCTGGACATTGTGTTTTAACAGCAAGCAGATTTCTTGACGCTGTGTTTTAACAGCAAGCAGATTTCTTGACGCCATGTTTTACCATCCATGCTGGTAATCCTTCCATTTATCAAGAACGACTCAGAAACCACGGTACAAGCCTCTCTACAATCATCAATTAAAACAACAAAAACACAGCCAAGTTACAAGCAGATTACGACCGAAAACGTATATGCACTTCAAGAACTTTAATCACAACACAAGATATGAATACCTAGTGAAGAAAAGGGGTATGAACAAGCTTTGGAACCGAAATCTGAATGCTTTTTGGGGTCATGTTTTGCGTCGCCAGCAGCAAGGGGAAAGAGATCGGTTTAGAGAGGGAGAGAGAGAGAGAGAGAAAGAAGGGGAAATCGCATGATTTTAGGGATTTGGTTATTGATATGGCAGTTTCTTGACTTATTTAAAACACTTCCAATTACCAAAATACCCTTACTATATTAAAAGTCTATAATTATATAACTCAGATATTACGAAAATGCCATCCATTTGATCTAAGCCATTAAACACACCAATCGGATGGCCCAGATCGCTTCCTAGACTTTCTAGGAAAAACACACTTTCCGCAGGAACCCTACTCTCTATATATATATTCAGGGGAAGGTTCAAATGAAAACCACTAGTTATTGTGAAAACTCGAAAACTAATTAAAAAAGCCAAAAAAAACATACCAAAATGGTCCCTGAGGTTTGCTCACTTTTGCCACTTTAGTCCAAAATCCAATTTTTTTTAAATCTGGGTCCCTGAGGTTTGCATTTTGTTGCCATTTTAGTCCAAATTTCAAAAACCCCATTTTTTTACTGTTGCAACCAGCCTATTTTGTCCTTTTGTGTAGGGGTATTTTGATCATTTTTTAAATTTCATTTGTTGTAAATTCATTTAAATGTTTAGTTTTTTTTAGCAATAAAACCCAGATCAACTCTTTCTCTCTTCTCTCTCTATAGCACCACCACCACCACCGCCACCTCCTCCCTCTCTCTCTTCTCTCTCTCTATAGCACCACCACCACCGCCACCTCCCCCCTTCTCACCACCGCCACTCCGGCGTCGTCCCATCCAACTGTCACACCCACACCTCCTTCCTCGTTTACCGGCGACCAACGCCGTTTTCCGGTGACAGCCGACACTCCGATTTCAGGCCTACACACACGTATGTTCAGGAGATCAGAGAGAGAGAGGGGAGAGAGAAAGGAATTATGATGACGGCGGCTCCGCCGCTATGACGACAGTGTTGGTGAAATTGATGATGATCGATGACTGAGGATTTTGGTTATGATGATGAATCGCTGAAGTTGTCGATGATGAAGATGAACAACTGATTGATTGATGCTGATGAAGGAGGTTCGAAGTTTCAACAGCGGCTGTAGTGATGAAGGTGACTTTTGACGGCGTCGACGACAGAGCAAAGACGATGGCTGTCACACCCCGACCACGTAGAACATCAAATCGTGGCGGAAACGTCGGGGAGTGTTGTAACAGAATCATTGTTTCATAACACATGGAAATTGAAATATTGTTTTATTAAATAAAAGAGTTACATTGTCTTGACAATCAAAGAAACATAACATAAATAACTAGTCTTGCATCTTTTATTGTCACTAAGGCCCAAGTCCGCCTAAGTGTATCTTGATAAGTCCTATGCATCATCTCCTGAAAACACATGTGAAAATAGGTACGTCAGCATAAAAATGCCTGTGAGATACATAGGTTTTGTGAAAACAGAATTCATGACTTATGTTTGAGAAAATGTTTAGTCATGAACCTTGTAATTTGCTTTGTCTTGTAAATCATTTGAAAAACGATAAGATCAGATGATATGTATAAATAAGAGAATAATGTATGGTTAAATGAATAACCATGTAAAATGAGTTTGTATAAGATAAGTTGTTTGTAAATTAATGTCTTGTGAAAAGTATGTTATTTGTATAAAATGTTATATGTCTCAAATTGAAATGATTTAAATAACGCTACAATATGTAATACCATACAAACACTTATATATAGGAAGTACCAGCGGCGTATCCACCATGCTTGTATCATATTACACACGCCTCGTTACTTAAATCACTTACTCAAACCAAACCAACAATGTAAGATGTCTATGTTTAAACCAATTGCCAAACGTATTGAATAATATGTCAAAATGTTTATGTCAAGATGTAAGTCATGTAATGTATAACCAATGTCAATAATGTTTATGTGTCAAATGTAAATCATGTAATGTGTAACCAAAATGATATGTATGGCTAGTGAGATGTATCAACTAAACCATATGCACAAAAACAAAGTATTGAAGTAAAACATGGTTTAAATCAAAACTATGCTTTGTAGAACAAATGCATGCTATACTGATATAAATATCTATGCGGTATTGTGAGAATGCATACATCCAAGCCTTGAGACTGTGGCGATAAACCCTTAAACAAATTAAAGGTTTATCTAAGTTATGTATATCGAATTCGGTCATTCCTTTCATCCAAACCTACCCAGGATGTCCGGAACGGGAGTTGTCAATTCCTATCGTACCACTACCTACTAACGAACGGCGTGATCGGTGTTAATGAATGTATATTAATCCATCAAAACAAACCAAATATCATATCAAAATGTAAGCATGTGAATGAATAATAAATGTACTAAGTATGATGAACATACATAGCATGTGTTGTGAAACGAATGTACTAAGTATGATGAACATACATAGCATGTAATGTAATGTAAAACAATGTACTAAGTATAATGAACATACATAGCATGTAATGTAATGTAAAACAATGTACTAAGTACGCACGCAATGGGCATACATAGCATAGAATGTAATGTAAAATAATGTACTATGTACGCACACAATGGGCATACATAGCATAAAATGTAATGTAAAATAATGTACTAAGTACGCACGCAATGGGCATACATAGCATAGCATAGAATGTAATGTAAAATAATGTACTAAGTACGCACACAATGGGCATACATAGCATAAAATGTAATGTAAAATAATGTACTAAGTACGCACACAATGGGCATACGTAGCATAAAATGTAATGAAATCATGTACTATAAATGTACTAATGAACATAGGAAGTATATGATGTGAAAACAGGAAAGCATGAAAGTAACAAGTTGGCACATGTGTTCCACCCCAAAATGTTTGGAAAACAGCAAAAGAGGGGTCTATGTACTTACTTGAGATTGCTCAGAAGTCCTAAGATAACCACCAAGCAAAGCTAGAGATCACGGAATCAAACGGCACCTAATATAGGTAACTTTGTTAATAAACCGGACCTAACTCGTAGGATCGGATAGAATGAGGGTTCGTAAACCAAACGAGTATGGAGACTCGTGTAATATGGTTTAACAAAGCCTACATACTAAATGAAACCTAACATAAGTGCTTACGACCCATTACGACCCGTTTAGGTAGCTTATGCTACTTTAACGCGTCGTTCGCGTGAAACGCGTTCGGACCGCCTAACTAGTCCTATAACAAGTAGAATATGCCTTAACATGCCTAATATTGTGGCCAAATCAGTTTAGATGTCAAAAGTTATGTGACATATGTTTATAATGAATTTTGGCATCAAAGGGGTTTTTTGGTAATTTACCTAAGGCATATAAACTACCTATCATACAACTATTTAAACGTCGTGACCATAAGGTATAACCTCGGAAGGTTATTCCCTACCTACTATGGTCGCCTAATGTATTTGGTCGGATCCTAATGATCGACCAAATGGGTCGGGTTCGAAGGTATAAGCGATTTATTAGATCGCTTACCCTTACGACCCTAGACAACGTGGTAATCAGTAGGCATAGGCACAAGGGACTACAACCATCTTGATTACAATCACGTTGCGAAGTTCAAACGAACTTCGCATTGACCATAAACTGGTCAACGCAGAAAGTCAAACAAAGTTTGACTTTCGGACTCGAAAAGCAATAAAAGAACGAAGGAATACTTACGAAGGGTCCCCGAATGCTAATCTCGATTCAAGTAGCTCAGGTATGAAACAAAGGTTTCAACTTAGAGCTTCTCAAATCAGATTCTAGTGGGTTTTGAAGTTGGGGGATGTGGGTATTTATAGGATTTCCCGAACCGTTAGGATCGTTTCTTGGAAACCATGATCGAATCTAAGGCGTACACTTGTTGGAATGTTGTGGTGACTAAAAATGGCCTCTCATGAACTGAAATGGCAAGTGTGGGTGTGTGGTTGGGAGTTTAACAGCTGTTAATACATTGAATCTGGTTTTTCTGTTCAGATGAGGTGCTCGCGTAGCGCGACGGTAAAGGAATTAGGTGCTCGCGCTACGCTAGCATATGTCAGATTCAGAAAAGTTTCAAAAATGGCAGAAATGGTCCCTGCAGCCCGTTTAAGCTATTTTCGATGCGTTTGAACCCCGTTAACCTCATTTCAAGGCTCTAAAATGAAGTTAAAGTATAGGGAACTCAAAACATGCTCAAAAATATCTAGGATGTCGGTTCGTTTGGTCGTACGTTTGCGTTGTTCGCTTAATTACGACGGAATGCGCATAAGTGCGAAAAACGATCCAAATGACGCGACGAATGGATTTTTCTTATGCCAAACACTAAAATAAAATATTATAGTGCTTACATAAATTTTTGGATGTCCGGAGGTATTCAGAACGTAAGTTATGCGCGAAAATGCAAACTTGTGCACTTTTTGACGCTTTTAGTCCCTGAATGACCCAAAAGTTTATTTTAGCACACCGAACCCCTCAAAGCCTATTTCTAAGCTATATAAAGGATATTTAAGGTGTGTTTAACTTATGGTCATGTTCCGGAATGTTCATTACAGTTCAAATTGGCATACTTTCACAGTTTGTCAAGTTTAGTCTCTGTAAGCGAATTAACTTGTTTTTGCCATACCAAAGCCTTCAAAACTTATTTCTAAGTTATGTAAAGGTTATTTAGGGTATGTTAAGTATATGTTGATGTTCCGGAGTATTTGTCACATTAAACTGATTACGTTTACGCACCAGTTTGCGTATAACTCTCCAGAAAGCGATATAGAGTTTGAAATTGAATAAAAGTCAAAACATGAAAAATGTAAAACACAACCAAACAAACATTGGGATAAAATAACATTGCTTTATTGATAAAAGAACTGTTCACAATGATTACAAGCACAGATGTTACAGTCTCCCCTACTTGTGGAAATTTCGTCCCGAAATTTATTTAGAGGAAACTTGTGAGAGTTTAAAACGTGAAGTTGAAAAGATCGAACAACATTGGTTAGGGTTCTGAACTTCTAGTAACTTTAATAACATCATGCTTGCAATGTAAGAGGGATACTTATATACAAGTATATGAAGCGTCATTGGTGCGTCCACCATACCTCCTGTACATTGTTCACGTTTCGTTATTGTTGCCACTATCGGTTCTTACACATAATAAATCTTACTGTGGTTTCCGTGCACTGAATTTCATAATTATGTACGCGTCCATAATTAGACAATTCCTTGCATAGTTCACACAGTCTATTTTATAATGTGTAGGGTAAAACCAAATGAACAAACCTGTGATGAGTGTGACTAGACCGCCATAGAGTCTTTTTAATTAAATCAATAAATGATCTAAATAGACTATCAAGGAGTCTGTCAGCCATATCACCATATGTCATTTTTTAACCAGATTCTGAATCAATCTTTTTTACTAGACCACTAAAAGGGTCTCTTATGAATCATGGAGCGGTACTATATAATCCAAGGGTCTTAACTATTACATAGAAGCCCATTAAGGATTTAAGGTAGTACCTTTTGAATATCCTGCTACGAATCCCTCATATGAAGATATGAAAGATTCTGCGAGGATTTGGATAACGAATATCCATAGTGTAAAAGCACAAAATGCATAAAAGAAAACATAAGGTGCATAAACACATAGTCACATAACCACAAAATTGTTTAACTAAAAATTTATTCTGCTAACAGAGCACATGTATTTAAAGCACACTAGGAATCCATCTCGTGGATTTCATTTGGTACTTTAAACATTATCAAGAATCAAACTATAACGATAGAAAGATTTTTAAAAGAAAAATTCGATTTCGATTATAAGGAACTGAAATGTTCGAATTTAGGTACAAAAGGAATCCAATCAAGGACTCTGATTTGAATGATAATCATCCACAAGGGTCTAAATGTGAAGATAAAAAGATCCCATATGGATTTTAGAAGTTGAAGATGTTTTGAAACCTTTCACTTGATGTGCTTAGGCCAAAACATGTAGTAAAATGCTTATGAAGTTGAGATGCCCGATATGCCAAGGCGACATATGAAGCGAAATTTGAAAGTTAAGTCAATGTATGAAGAAAATATTTTTGGAAAACTATGCATGGGGTTCTAAAAATGTGTTCAATGTTTTTGAAACCTTATATATATTACCTTTGAAATCATAGAGTAGGTGTATTAGGTAGGTATATATTTAAAAAAAATTGTTTTAAAATCATGCGAGATAAATTTTGAAATCATGTACAAGGTTTTTGAAAGACATGAATGATGCTTCTCGAAATCATGCACTTGTTAAGAAAATGTACTGTGTTAATATTGTTTTCAGACTATATGAAATATTCTGAAATTATGAAAGTTGTTTTTGAAAACATAACCAATGTTTTTGAAATAACATAGACAATGCATTTGAAAAAAATTGTTTTCAAACTATATGCAATGTTTTGAGATCATGAAGATTGTTTTTGAAATACTTGTACTGTGTATGTTGAAAAATCAAAACGTAATGGGTATGAGATTTGAAAATACCCTTAGTTATCTAACCAAGGATTCAAAGGCACAGATGTGCAGGAGCATGATTACTCATAATGTCACTTTATTTTTCTGTACTTCGTATCTTAGAATGAAACGAGTACTTAAAATTTTCGAGGGAATCATGAGCGATCATTTGAAAGAGAGAATCACAAGAGTAGTTTGTAAGGAACATAGTTCCTTAATGTAGGTATTATAGGGAAAAGCCATACACACATGTAACTATACTTGTATATCAGAATTGCGAACAACAACTTTATTTATGAATAAAACAGATTGTTTCACATTACTAGAAAACGAAAGAAACAAAAGCATAAGATAGCAACATCTTCTACTCAGCCAACTGCTCATCCGTGGGTCAGATTTGCATTAGCAAGCTTTGGGCAATCCCTTTGGAAATGGCCCATCTCGCCACAGTTGTAGCAAGACCCTCGTGAGAAACGAGCTTGAGCAGGATTGTCGCCAGCTTGATTTGGTACAGCTACAGTTGGGCAAACCCTTGCTGTATGACCTATAAGTCCACAAATCTGGCATTTGCGGCACCTCACCCTAGCGTGATGATGAAGGCTACATTGGTTGCACAAGGGTGCAGTTCCACTGTATGGCTTCCTAGCAGGGGGTTGAGCTGGTTGGTTGGGGATGGCTTGACCATTGTGAGCAACCAGGGCGAAGTTCTGAGAAGCCTTTCGCTTCTTTGACTTCTTAGGGGATCGTTCATCCATGGTCTTTGATTCCTCGATTGGTTTCTTGGCTGGTGGTGCTGTCACCTGACTAGGTCCTGCCTGTCTTGGTGACTCTTGAGTGGCTTCATCCTGGAGACGATACATGGCAGTAGCTAATTCAACAGTCTTCAGGACTACTTCGCCTATTCGCTGAGCCAATTTGGCAGTCTGCTCGGATATCTGGGCGTCATCGTGATGAAGAGACATTCTAGAAAAAATGAAAGACATAGGAAGAAACAAGTGACGCGTCATCGGCTAAACAAAACATAATGGTAATGCATAAGAATTTGCGATCATTTGTTTGTTACCTAAGGCAAACGAATGAGACGGTGACAAATCAAAGTAAGCGGATCATATTAATGTATTACTGAAGACATGCTCACCTATAAGTGAACACTCACCCCAAGAGTTCCCAGTTAAGAGTGACTGGTCCGATACTGTGGATTTGTACGAACACTCTAGCCTTCGACAGAAAACTCAGGGTACAGGCATTCACTCTTCCAGTTTGCACGTGTTCACATTATACGACCCAAACTTTGACGAGATTTGAAAACTTAGAGGGTTCAAAACCTTCTAACAGAGGGTTCAAAACCTTATAACAGAGGGTTCAAAACCTTACAATAGAGGGTTCAAAACCTAGTAATCAATCATCCTAGAACAGATGATTAGTTTTCAAAGCGGTTTTGAAATTTGTGTTCTTGTTGTGGTTGTCGCCTAAGGATAGGTGACAGTATTGTTTTATGACTAAACGCAAGTAAACTCGCATTAGGGTCCTAGGAAGGTTATAGACTAGGTCAAAGTATTACTAATAACCTAATTCCCTATAACCATGAGCTCTGATACCAACTTTTCTGTCACACCCCGACCACGTAGAACATCAAATCGTGGCGGAAACGTCGGGGAGTGTTGCAACAGAATCATTGTTTCATAACACATGGAAATTGAAATATTGTTTTATTAAATAAAAGAGTTACATTGTCTTGATAATCAAAGAAACATAACATAAATAACTAGTCTTGCATCTTTTATTTTCACTAAGGCCCAAGTCCGCCTAAGTGTATCTTGATAAGTCCTATGCATCATCTCCTGAAAACACATGTGAAAATAGGTACGTCAGCATAAAAATGCCTGTGAGATACATAGGTTTTGTGAAAACAGAATTCATGACTTATGTTTGAGAAAATGTTTAGTCATGAACCTTGTAATTTGCTTTGTCTTGTAAATCATTTGAAAAACGATATGATCAGATGATATGTATAAATAAGAGAATAATGTATGGTTAAATGAATAACCATGTAAAATGAGTTTGTATAAGATAAGTTGTTTGTAAATTAATGTCTTGTGAAAAGTATGTTATTTGTATAAAATGTTATATGTCTCAAATTGAAATCATTCAAATAACGCTACAATATGTAATACCATACAAACACTTATATATAGGAAGTACCAGCGGCGTATCCACCATGCTTGTATCATATTACACACGCCTCGTTACTTAAATCACTTACTCAAACCAAACCAACAATGTAAGATGTCTATGTTTAAACCAATTGCCAAACGTATTGAATAATATGTCAAAATGTTTATGTCAAGATGTAAGTCATGTAATGTATAACCAATGTCAATAATGTTTATGTGTCAAATGTAAATCATGTAATGTGTAACCAAAATGATATGTATGGCTAGTGAGATGTATCAACTAAACCATATGCACAAAAACAAAGTATTGAAGTAAAACATGGTTTAAATCAAAACTATGTTTTGTAGAACAAATGCATGCTATACCGATATAAAAATCTATGCGGTATTGTGAGAATGCATACATCCAAGCCTTGAGACTGTGGCGATAAACCCTTAAACAAATTAAAGGTTTATCTAAGTTATGTATATCAAATTCGGTCATTCCTTTCATCCAAACCTACCCAGGATGTCCGGAACGGGAGTTGTCAATTCCTATGGTACCACTACCTACTAACGAACGGCGTGATCGGTGTTAATGAATGTATATTGATCCATCAAAACAAAACAAACCAAATATCATATCAAAATGTAAGCATGTGAATGAATAATAAATGTACTAAGTATGATGAACATACATAGCATGTAATGTAATGTAAAACAATGTACTAAGTATAATGAACATACATAGCATGTAATGTAATGTAAAACAATGTACTAAGTACGCACGCAATGGGAATACATAGCATAGAATGTAATGTAAAATAATGTACTAAGTACACACACAATGGGCATACATAGCATAAAATGTAATGTAAAATAATGTACTAAGTACGCAAACAATGGGCATACATAGCATAAAATGTAATGTAAAATAATGTACTAAGTACGCACACAATGGGCATACATAGCATAAAATGTAATGTAAAATAATGTACTAAGTACGCACACAATGGGCATACGTAGCATAAAATGTAATGAAATCATGTACTATAAATGTACTAATGAACATAGGAAGTATATGATGTGAAAACAGGAAAGCATGAAAGTAACAAGTAGGCACATGTGTTCCACCCCAAAATGTGTGGAAAACAGTAAAAGAGGGGTCTATGTACTCACTTGAGATTGCTCAGAAGTCCTAAGATAACCACCAAGCAAAGCTAGAGATCACGGAATCAAACGGCACCTAATATAGGTAACTATGTTAATAAACCGGACCTAACTCGGAGGATCGGATAGAATGAGGGTTCGTAAACCAAACGAGTATGGAGACTCGTGTAATATGGTTTAACAAAGCCTACATACTAAATGAAACCTAACATAAGTGCTTACGACCCATTACGACCCGTTTAGGTAGCTTATACTACTTTAACGCGTCGTTCGCGTGAAACGCGTTCGGACCGCCTAACTAGTCCTATAACAAGTAGAATATGCCTTAACATGCCTAATATTGTCGCCAAATCAGTTTAGATGTCAAAAGTTATGTCACATATGTTTATAATGAATTTTGGCATCAAAGGGGTATTTTGGTAATTTACCTAAGGCATATAAACTACCTATCATACAACTATTTAAACGTCGTGACCATAAGGTATAACCTCGGAAGGTTATTCCCTACCTACTATGGTCGCCTAATGTATTTGGTCGGATCCTAATGATCGACCAAATGGGTCGGGTTCGAAGGTATAAGCGATTTATTAGATCGCTTACCCTTACGACCCTAGACAACGTGGTAATCAGTAGGCATAGTCACAAGGGACTATAACCATCGTGATTACAATCACGTTGCGAAGTTCAAACGAACTTCGCATTGATCATAAACTGGTCAACGCAGAAAGTCAAACAAAGTTTGACTTTCGGACTCGAAAAACAATAAAAGAACGAAGGAATACTTACGAAGGGTCCCCGAATGCTAATCTTGATTCAAGTAGCTCAGGTATGAAACAAAGGTTTCAACTTAGAGCTTCTCAAATCAGATTCTAGTGGGTTTTGAAGTTGGGGGATGTGGGTATTTATAGGATTTCCCGAACCGTTAGGATCGTTTCTTGGAAACCGTGATCGAATCTAAGGCGTACACTTGTTGGAATGTTGTGGTGACTAAAAATGGCCTCTCATGAACTGAAAGGGCAAGTGTGGGTGTGTGGTTGGGAGTTTAACAGCTGTTAATACATTGAATCTGGTTTTTCTGTTCAGATGAGGTGCTCGCGTAGCGCGACGGTAAAGGCATTAGGTGCTCGCGCTACGCTAGCATATGTCAGATTCAGAAAAGTTTCAAAAATGGCAGAAATGGTCCCTGCAGCCCGTTTAAGCTATTTTCGATGCGTTTGAACCCCGTTAACCTCATTTCAAGGATCTAAAATGAAGTTAAAGTATAGGGAACTCAAAACATGCTCAAAAATATCTAGGATGTCGGTTCGTTTGGTCGTACGTTTGTGTTGTTCGCTTAATTACGACGGAATGCGCATAAGTGCGAAAAATGATCCAAATGACGCGACGAATGGATTTTTCTTATGCCAAACACTAAAATAAAATATTATAGTGCTTACATAAATTTTTGGATGTCCGGAGGTATTCAGAACGTAAGTTATGCGCGAAAATGCAAACTTGTGCACTTTTTGACGCTTTTAGTCCCTGAATGACCCAAAAGTTTATTTTAGCACACCGAACCCCTCAAAGCCTATTTCTAAGCTATATAAAGGATATTTAAGGTGTGTTTAACTTATGGTCATGTTCTGGAATGTTCGTTACAGTTCAAATTGGCATACTTTCACAGTTTGTCAAGTTTAGTCCCTGTAAGCGAATTAACTTGTTTTTGCCATACCAAAGCCTTCAAAACTTATTTCTAAGTTATGTAAAGGTTATTTAGGGTATGTTAAGTATATGTTGATGTTCCGGAGTATTTGTCGCATTAAACTGATTACGTTTACGCACCAGTTTGCGTATAACTCTCCAGAAAGCGATATAGAGTTTGAAATTGAATAAAAGTCAAAACATGAAAAATGTAAAACACAACCAAACAAACATTGGGATCAAATAACATTGCTTTATTGATAAAAGAACTGTTCACAATGATTACAAGCACAGATGTTACAATGGAAAACCCCCGTTCATCTCATGAGCACTTGGTCAGTTGTGTTCCTCTGTATTTGTTGTAAATTCTTGTAAATTTTTTTTGAAGTTGTGAATACATATAGTTGTTAACTGACTGTTTGCTTAGACATATACATAGATTCGAAAAGGTTGTTTGGAATTATTGGAAGGGATCAGATTTGGGTTAAAGTTTTGGTAAATGGATCTGATTTGGGTTAAAAATCCATGGCGGTAATATGAAAATGCTGAATTACTAGTCTGATAGTTTGAATCCTTTGTGATTAACGAACCGATAACTCGAATCTGATGATATGCTTGGTGTTAGTCAAAATCTAGGATTTATGTCGCCGGTAAACGAGGAAGGAGGTGTGGGTGTGACTGTTGGATGGTTGAAAATTATGGATGATGATGAATCGCTGTTCTAGGATTTATGGATGATGATGAATCGCTAAAGTTTCGATGATGAAGATGAACATCTGGGTTTTGATCTGCTGGTTGCACAAAAGGAATTGTATTTAAAAATGACCAAAATACCCCTGCACAAAAGGACAAAATAGGCTGGTTGCAACAGTAAAAAATAGGGTTTTTGAAATTTGGACTAAAATGGCAACAAAATGCAAACCTCAGTGACCCAGATTTAAAAATTTTGGATTTTGGACTAAAGTGGCAAAAGTGAGCAAACATCAGGGACCATTTTGGCTATTAACTCTTTTATTTATTTATTTTTTTTTGCATACCAATTTTCGCAACTTTATGTATATAAAAAAAATTTCAAAAAAAAAATTGTAGTGCACATGTGTAATACTACACATGTGTACTACAATTTTTTTTTGAAAAAAAGTTTTATTTATATAAAAAAACCTGCGAATTTTATAAAAAAATTGAAAAAAAAATTTGTGTGTTTTTTAGCCTTTTTTAGTTTGTTTTCGAGTTTTCACAATAAAAGTGGTTTTCATTTGAACCATCCCCTATATATAGATATAGTGTGATGTTCATTGAGGAACACTAAAAAAGTGGGGAACAGTGGAGAACCGACTCAAACGAACTTCGATTGAACTCATTCCAGCGGCGTTGGAACCGGCTCGTCGAACCCTAGCTAGGATCTCTTAACCCTAAACCATAAATCCTAACCCCTAAACCCTAAATATATTAGGGTTTGGCTTTAGGGTTTAGATTTAGGGTTTGGGGTTTAGCTTTAGGGTTTAGGATTTAGCTTTAGGGTTTAGGTTTAGCCTTTAGGGTTTAGCTTTTAGGGTTTATAGTTTAGATTTTACGGTTTAACTTATGTTTTAGCCTTATTTTTTTTCTTTAGGGTTTAGAGTTTAGGAGTTAGGATTTAGGGTTTAGGGTTAAGAGATCTTAGTTAGGGTTCGACGAGCCGGTTCCAACGCCGCTAGAATTGTAACGCCTCGTATTTTCATATTTGTATTTTACTTTTCGAGGCATTAATCATAATGGTAATACATTTTTTTATCACATTGTTAATGGATAAACACAAGATTTTTATAAGAAACCGAAAAACTATACAAAGATATTTTTCTAATAATTTTTAGCATAAAACTTTACAAAAGGATTTTTAATAATTTTTAGAAATTGTTTTAGCATGGATCCCTTTTATAAAAAGTGTTTGTTTTAATCCATAGTATTCAAAAAAAAAAAAAAAAAAAACCCGGGTGAATAGTGTGAAAAGTGCCCTGCAGGCACTATTCATTCAGCAAATTCTCTTGAACGCAAGTAACTCGTTTTTTACTTCTAAGACGGGATTTGAGCAGTCATTTCACCTCTACACCAACCCCAAACTCATCCCCTATAAATCCACACCTTCCCTAAGGCCTTAGACTCTTGCACAACTCTCAAATCTCTCCTAAATCACTCTCAAATCTCTTGCAAAACCGAAATTCGGACAGATTCACCACTCCTTACAAAAGTGAGCATAACTTGCTCAAAACTCAACCAAATTACTTGATTCTTTTTCCTACTTGCTTGTATAATCATGGGGTTTGATTCGTTGACTTCTCCTGGGAGAAATCAGACCTGGAATTGCCCCGAAATTGTCCATAAACTTTCTGTTTTGTTTTGAACATTCTTAAACTCTTGTATACTTCAAACAAACTTGTGTTCTTATGCTTCTAGTCTATTGTATGATTAGTAAAGCCAAACCAAGGTTGTTTTACACTTAATAGGAGTGTCTAAACACTCCAAACTTTCTGTTTTAATCGAGTTATTTGCTCGCAAGTGGTGTCAAGTCTTGAACTTGAAGATGGTGTGACTACTTAGTTAGCCTAGGCTAACTTACATACAAGTCCACACATCACTTGATGTTTTGTTTAGTATAATTGTACCTTTATTTATTGAATATAACTAAGAGGTTCCTAAATGGAAGATTCGTCTCCCTACCTCTTACATGACCTATATATTAACATAACAATCGAGGTAACCAAGTGGAAGGTTTAACCTCCCGCCTCCTACATAACTCATATGACACCAAGAGGTACCAAAGTGGAAGGTTTAACCTCCCGCCTCCTACGTGGCTAACTATATTATTATGTATATATATTATAAACCGAACCCTTGGTAGTGATTATATAACTATATTATTATGTATATATATTATAAACCGAACCCTTGATAGTGATTATATAACTATATTATTATGTATATATATTATAAACCAAAACCTTGATAGTGATTATATAAATCTACTACCAAGTTAATAAGTTTCTCTCTATGTGTATAGTTCCTTGTCACGATTCTAATAGGTCTTGAACCTATGAAATCATATATAATCCTTAAGGATTACCATAGTGTCAAGACAAGTGCTAATACCATAGTGAATATTTTCCAAATACATACTTTGTTATTCTTTGAATCTAAGTCCGAATCTCGACTCTAAACCTACTCGAAGTTTAACCCTTACACATTCAACCTTCTAAACTCATCAACTTCGTCACATTGGATAATCGGAAAACATATGCAATATTGTGAGTATACTCGATCCCTTTTTGTTGTAAACACTTTTGGGATGCAACATGTATTCTATATCAAGACACTTGACACTTGAAACTTATTTGAATCATACTCAATCCATTTAAACATGAAACTTGTGATACTTGAGACTATTTTGTGCTATGTGAACGTTTAATCCCAGTGTGTAGTTCCGCCCTAACAATTAGTAGCGCTATAGGAGTAATGCACCTCCCCCATTTGTACTCGAGAGGTATTGTTAGGAGGTATCATTTTAACCTCCCGTGAAACTTTGGGATAGGCACTTTAACGCATTGGAAACTTGGGCTATCACTTGGACTGCGTGAACTAGCATGGCTGAAACTATTTTATTATGTTCATGTTGGATATGAGTACTTTTATTCTATGTTATACTATGTATCAAACTTGTATACTCGCCAACTTTTTGTTGATTTTATTTTAATACATGTTGCAGGTTGATAGTCAAGATTATGAAGGAATCATGTTAGGATGGACTAGATACACACCTTTAATTTATTTATCTTTGGATGTTATGTTGAAATTTGAACAATGTTGTTATTTCTATTTTAAATGTTGTATGACAATTTAGCACTTGCAATGAAATTTGAAGTTAATTAAATATTGTCACATAGTGTTATGAAGTCTCGAGCAATCTATACACACTTCGTCTCATCCCGATGTTTCCGCCATCGGTTGGGGTGTGACAGATTGGTATTAGAGCCATAACTATAGGGAATTAGGAAAAGTAGGAATGCCTTCACCTAGTCTATAGTTTTAGAGCTTTATTCTTATATTTTACTTGAAACTACTTGCATGTTAGCTTATTTACCTCTTATTTATCCGCTTTTGATCTTTTAGACATATACATCACTTACGTGTTAATACATGACCTGCTATACTTATTATGAATACCTGTTTTATTATTTCATTCTTTACGTACCATTCTTAATATGCATCCTTATGTGTGTATACTTGTTTGTGTACTTCTTTGACTTACATTTTTCCTATGCATTTTACTCGATTATTCTAAATCCAACAACACTCATATTGTACAAACGAGACGAGTTTACCAAAATAGGCGTGAAACCCACAATTTGGTGAACGACTCTCAAGTTACCTATTCTTTTTACATGAAATTACACCATT
Source organism: Helianthus tuberosus (assembly GCA_030545235.1). Taxonomy (NCBI): domain Eukaryota; kingdom Viridiplantae; phylum Streptophyta; class Magnoliopsida; order Asterales; family Asteraceae; genus Helianthus; species Helianthus tuberosus. The sequence goes on from JARYGA010014609.1 coordinate 25,139, forward strand.
AAGTTAGGAGTGAAATCCACATCTTAATGATAATTTCAATTTCAAATTCTAGTGGACCCTCATCAACGTGTCGAAATTAAATTTGAACTGACGAGTACCAACCACACTTAGGATACGAAATTGTCAAGTTAGGGGTGAAACCCGCATCTTGTCGACTAGTTCCACTCCTTGACTTTCATTAATCCCGCCAAGTCTCGAAATTTCAATTGATTTGGGGACATGTAGTAACCGGAAGGGTAAATACCGTTAACCGACTTGTCGGCGAGAGTATTTCACCTATTAGGCCAAAACATGCTCCTCAAACTCGAAAGATTTTTTCGACCACTTTGGTTAGTCAAAGTTCCGTTTTGGAACCATCCTAAATTTTAATCAAGCATGTGCTCTACTATTTATTTTATACGACGCAATCTTTCAAATTCAAATCTACTTTCGATATTCTTTTTGTTCTTCTCACACACACATCATATTGAACCTTTCCATAAATTTATACATATACATGATTTCACATAGTTTAAATTCGTATTCCTTGTAACGACGAGTGAGGACCTATCATCGAGATAGGAGTGATTTCCTTACCTTGACGATTAACTCTACTCCTCTTTCTTAAAAACGACCTCACCAACGAGTTAGGGGTGATTCCCTTACCTAGGTGATCGTTACCAAAACGTTTCTTCCAAATATCTTATTATACAAACTCGATTATGTTTTATACCTAAATTATTTATCATTATTCAAAATACATACGTATACATATACAAAGTACATTGTTTCATCAAGCATACTTCCTATCCCGCAACCTATGATCACTCAACTCATATACACGAAATTCTTAATCATGTCTTAAAACGTTTTATTACTCAAATTTCAAAACCTTACGAGATGCTACCTATCAATTCAATCGGTCAAATGATTCTCTTGCCCATGAACTTCATATTCAACTTAATCACTAAAACACACACTCACGTTATATCACCATACTAAAGACTTTCATTCTCATATACTTATAAGATCTTAAAGATATTATACGATCATTTTACCAAAGACGCTTGTCAACATCAACAAATCATTTGTTAAAATATTTTTTTTAACAATCACTACGTCCTTTTTCAAACTTATCGTCGCTGATTTTTTTCCGGCTCCTGATTTCTCGGTAATTGATTGGAATCCGCGTTTCCATTTTGTCGATCAGGGTGAACCTTGACTTTTGATAGCACAATTGCGGCTCATCATAAATCATTCCGAACTTTACGAGATTTGCATGAGCTATAAAAACCAAACCATTCTACCTTCTCCCATCACCACAACACCTTCTTAAACTCCATATCACTCACACACTCGTCGGAGAAACTCACCACTTAAACCCAATATTTAAATGGCATACTTCCCAGTAGCACATGCTGAATCCTCAAGTGCAGCAGGAACTCATCTATTCCTTCGGTTTGCTGAGCTACCCACTCGTGAGAAGTATCAGAAACTCAAGAATCTTGAAGTTTTTACCATTAGCGGCATTGATTGGCATCGAAATAGGAATGGTTGACCCCAGTGGTTCACTGGCAAGACTACTACCACACAATACACCTTGGCGTCGTTTCTTCGACATCTTAGAGCCATCATATGATGAACTGGTATATGAATTCTTGTCCACCTTCTATTACAAATCTAATAGAAGTCTTACCGAAGAATCCATTCATTTTCGGCTTTGTGGACAACCTCATAACATGTCATTAATAGAATTCGCAGTTTGTCTGGGTATATATACCAATGAAGAAGTTACACAGCCCGTTTTCACAAGGGCATTAACCACCTATACCTACGCGACAATGAAAAAGTATTGGCAACGCCATGCATCAAAGGCATGGTGCGGCAACAATAATTCTGCAAACTTCAAAGACTCTCGTTATCGGTATATGCACCTTGTTTTGGCCAACACTATCACGGGGCGCAAAATTAATCAACGAAGGGTTAGTACCTCCGAAGTCTTCTATCTACATAGTATTTTCGAGCGAATTCCTTGTAATATTGCCCACGAGCTTGCTGGGTATTTTTCTAGTCAACAAACACACCCCCTGAAAAGTCTCATGGGGGGTTCTTACATCACTAGAATAGCTAAATCATTGGGTGTATTAAGTGACCAGATTATCCAGGAACTATCTCCACCAAAGGCACCTGGGATTGTAAATTGTAACCTCATTAGGCGAACCCCGACTCAACCATCTCAGTCGGGGGGAGCTCCATTTGTCTTAAACAGTACCTCCACACCAAATCTACATCAATCATTGTTGCAATTTCCTCCATCATCTTTTTATCGATTTGAATTGCAACCACCACTGCCATACATACAAGAGCATCTTACAACCAACCTATCCCAACCATTAGCACCAAACTTCTTACCAAGCTCCTCGCCAATAGTTTTCGAGGAAGATCCAACGATGCAAGAAACTTATGAAAACATGATGCTCCAAGAACAGTTGGCATCGGAATCATTTTTGCCACAGTCTTTCCAGGCACTATTGAATGAAGTAGAACAGCAACTGCCACCAACTCATATAGCAGGCCCAAGTACGGTGCCTCAAATGGATCTACCTCCAGATCCAATGGTAGTTGAAGTAATTAGGTTAAACAATCAGGTCCAAAATTTGTCTCAGCAAATACAAGAGCTGACTGAAAGAAATCAATGGTTGGAAAGCATGCTAGCTGCTCGTATGCAACTGGATCCACTACCTCCACTACCTGATAATTTTGAGTCTGAAATTGATCCATTACATGACTCATTTCAAATGTAATTTGTCCACAACATAATAGACTGTCAAACAAACAACGCTATCTACGTTTTGATTCAATTAATGTCGTGTTATATTGATGCATATTTGATTTAAACGATACTTCAACCTTAATTGTTTCCTCACTTGACTAGAAGATTTATAATTATACTCATGTTTATATCATACTCGTACGTCATATGTTTATACATACATTCGCCTGCCTATTCATAACTTACGCTTTATACATTTATACCTTACGGATCTTTTCATAGCAACGAAATGATGACATGTGCTATGATTAGATGACGCTTTATACATTCGTGAGCATACGCGAGCGGAATCCGAGGAATTCGCTTACGTGGGTCCTATACATACTTGAGCATGGACTTGCTTACATACCTTATTCTTATTCACACACACTCTTATTTTTCTTTGAAGGAAATTTCACAAACTAGGCACCTAGCTCGATTGGCTAGGCGCGCGAAAGGGTGTGGCCTAGACCCGGGTTCGATTCCGGGGACGACCGTTTCCACCATTTTTTTTATTACCATACAAATTTAGAAATTTCTCGATAACACGTTAAACGAAATTTTTGATACACTTTATTTTTCTTTGAATACCTACCCAAATTCATACACAACTAGTACAAGTTATGCGGATCATGCGACGATCAATATAATCACGGGTGCACACGGGATTATAGGGATAGACGTATGAAAACCATAGAGTGTACTACTGTGTATGATAAAACACAGAACGTAACACGACACCGAATACGAAACGGACATAACATGGCAAAACATGGTGGATACGCCGCTGGTACTTCCTGTATATAAGTGTTTTCACCACGTTACCAAACTTTCGTAAATCGTGTCATGAGAAATTTAGTGTTTTACAGACCTACTTAGACCTAATACAAACATCAAACAACTCACAAACGCATTATATCCGATTATCCACGACGAGACTTCATTCATACACTATTCTTATACTTACATTCATTAAGAGGCAATTGTATGCCCCCTACTCATACACCCTTTCTTTCATACGAACCTCGCTCACAACCAAGCTCGTTAAGCATCTGAGTCCTAACCTATCTTATTTTCCCAGAACTTCGTACTATCAAAACGTTTCAAAATTTCAAATCTCAAAACTTCTACCAAAACTCTGAGGCCTTCCTCTTGAATAAATTTCGGGACGAAATTTCCTAAAGTAGGGGAGACTGTAACGCCTCGTATTTTCATATTTGTATTTTACTTTTCTAGGCGTTAATCATAATGGTAATACATTTTTATCACATTGTTAATTGATAAACACAAGATTTTTATAAGAAACCGAAAACTATACAAAGATATTTTTCTAATAATTTTTAGCATAAAACTTTACAAAAGGATTTTTAATACTTTTTAGAAATTGTTTTAGCATGGGTCCCTTTTATAAAAAGTGTTTGTTTTAATCCATAGTATTCAAAAAAAAAAAAAAAACCCGGGTGAATAGTGTGAACAGTGCCCTGCAGGCACTATTCATTCAGCAACTTCTCTTGAACGCAAGTAACTCGTTTTTGACTTCTAAGACGGGATTTGAGCAGTCATTTCACCTCTACACCAACCCCAAACTCATCCCCTATAAATCCACACCTTCCCCAAGGCCTTAGACTCTTGCACAACTCTCAAATCTCTCCTAAATCACTCTCAAATCTCTGGCAAAACCGAAATTCAGACAGATTCACTACTCCTTACAAAAGTGAGCATAACTTGCTCAAAACTCAACCAAATTACTTGATTCTTTTTCCTACTTGCTTGTATAATCATGGGGTTTGATTCGTTGACTTCTCCTGGGAGAAATCAGACCTGGAATTGCCCCGAAATTGTCCATAAACTTTCTGTTTTGTTTTGAACATTCTTAAACTCTTGTATACTTCAAACAAACTTGTGTTCTTATGCTTCTAGTCTATTGTATGATTAGTAAAGCCAAACCAAGGTTGTTTTACACTTAATAGGAGTGTCTAAACACCCCAAACTTTCTGTTTTAATCGAGTTATTTGCTCGCAAGTGGTGTCAAGTCTTGAACTTGAAGATGGTGTGACTACTTAGTTAGCCTAGGCTAACTTACATACAAGTCCACACATCACTTGATGTTTTGTTTAGTATAATTGTACCTTTATTTATTGAATATAACTAAGAGGTTCCTAAATGGAAGATTCGTCTCCCTACCTCTTACATGACCTATATATTAACATAACAATCGAGGTAACCAAGTGGAAGGTTTAACCTCCCGCCTCCTACATAACTCATATGACACCAAGAGGTACCAAAGTGGAAGGTTTAACCTCCCGCCTCCTACGTGGCTAACTATATTATTATGTATATATATTATAAACCGAACCCTTGGTAGTGATTATATAACTATATTATTATGTATATATATTATAAACCGAACCCTTGATAGTGATTATATAACTATATTATTATGTATATATATTATAAACCAAAACCTTGATAGTGATTATATAAATCTACTACCAAGTTAATAAGTTTCTCTCTATGTGTATAGTTCCTTGTCACGATTCTAATAGGTCTTGAACCTATGAAATCATATATAATCCTTAAGGATTACCATAGTGTCAAGACAAGTGCTAATACCATAGTGAATATTTTCCAAATACATACTTTGTTATTCTTTGAATCTAAGTCCGAATCTCGACTCTAAACCTACTCGAAGTTTAACCCTTACACATTCAACCTTCTAAACTCATCAACTTCGTCACATTGGATAATCGGAAAACATATGCAATATTGTGAGTATACTCGATCCCTTTTTGTTGTAAACACTTTTGGGATGCAACATGTATTCTATATCAAGACACTTGACACTTGAAACTTATTTGAATCATACTCAATCCATTTAAACATGAAACTTGTGATACTTGAGACTATTTTGTGCTATGTGAACGTTTAATCCCAGTGTGTAGTTCCGCCCTAACAATTAGTAGCGCTATAGGAGTAATGCACCTCCCCCATTTGTACTCGAGGGGTATTGTTAGGAGGTATCATTTTAACCTCCCGTGAAACTTTGGGATAGGCACTTTAACGCATTGGAAACTTGGGCTATCACTTGGACTGCGTGAACTAGCATGGCTGAAACTATTTTATTATGTTCATGTTGGATTTGAGTACTTTTATTCTATGTTATACTATGTATCAAACTTGTATACTCGCCAACTTTTTGTTGATTTTATTTTAATACATGTTGCAGGTTGATAGTCAAGATTATGAAGGAATCAAGTTAGGATGGACTAGATACACACCTTTAATTTATTTATCTTTGGATGTTATGTTGAAATTTGAACAATGTTGTTATTTCTATTTTAAATGTTGTATGACAATTTAGCACTTGCAATGAAATTTGAAGTTAATTAAATATTGTCACATAGTGTTATGAAGTCTCGAGCAATCTATACACACTTCGTCTCATCCCGATGTTTCCGCCATCGGTTGGGGTGTGACAGATTGGTATTAGAGCCATAACTATAGGGAATTAGGAAAAGTAGGAATGCCTTCACCTAGTCTATAGTTTTAGAGCTTTATTCTTATATTTTACTTGAAACTACTTGCATGTTAGCTTATTTACCTCTTATTTATCCGCTTTTGATCTTTTAGACATATACATCACTTACGTGTTAATACATGACCTGCTATACTTATTATGAATACCTGTTTTATTATTTCATTCTTTACGTACCATTCTTAATATGCATCCTTATGTGTGTATACTTGTTTGTGTACTTCTTTGACTTACATTTTTCCTATGCATTTTACTCGATTATTCTAAATCCAACAACACTCATATTGTACAAACGAGACGAGTTTACCAAAATAGGCGTGAAACCCACAATTTGGTGAACGACTCTCAAGTTACCTATTCTTTTTACATGAAATTACACCATTAAGTTAGGAGTGAAATCCACATCTTAATGATAATTTCAATTTCAAATTCTAGTGGACCCTCATCAACGTGTCGAAATTAAATTTGAACTGACGAGTACCAACCACACTTAGGATACGAAATTGTCAAGTTAGGGGTGAAACCCGCATCTTGTCGACTAGTTCCACTCCTTGACTTTCATTAATCCCGCCAAGTCTCGAAATTTCAATTGATTTGGGGACATGTAGTAACCGGAAGGGTAAATACCGTTAACCGACTTGTCGGCGAGAGTATTTCACCTATTAGGCCAAAACATGCTCCTCAAACTCGAAAGATTTTTTCGACCACTTTGGTTAGTCAAAGTTCCGTTTTGGAACCATCCTAAATTTTAATCAAGCATGTGCTCTACTATTTATTTTATACGACGCAATCTTTCAAATTCAAATCTACTTTCGATATTCTTTTTGTTCTTCTCACACACACATCATATTGAACCTTTCCATAAATTTATACATATACATGATTTCACATAGTTTAAATTCGTATTCCTTGTAACGACGAGTGAGGACCTATCATCGAGATAGGAGTGATTTCCTTACCTTGACGATTAACTCTACTCCTCTTTCTTAAAAACGACCTCACCAACGAGTTAGGGGTGATTCCCTTACCTAGGTGATCGTTACCAAAACGTTTCTTCCAAATATCTTATTATACAAACTCGATTATGTTTTATACCTAAATTATTTATCATTATTCAAAATACATACGTATACATATACAAAGTACATTGTTTCATCAAGCATACTTCCTATCCCGCAACCTATGATCACTCAACTCATATACACGAAATTCTTAATCATGTCTTAAAACGTTTTATTACTCAAATTTCAAAACCTTACGAGATGCTACCTATCAATTCAATCGGTCAAATGATTCTCTTGCCCATGAACTTCATATTCAACTTAATCACTAAAACACACACTCACGTTATATCACCATACTAAAGACTTTCATTCTCATATACTTATAAGATCTTAAAGATATTATACGATCATTTTACCAAAGACGCTTGTCAACATCAACAAATCATTTGTTAAAATATTTTTTTTTAACAATCACTACGTCATTTTTCAAACTTATCGTCGCTGATTTTTTTCCGGCTCCTGATTTCTCGGTAATTGATTGGAATCCGCGTTTCCATTTTGTCGATCAGGGTGAACCTTGACTTTTGATAGCACAATTGCGGCTCATCATAAATCATTCCGAACTTTACGAGATTTGCATGAGCTATAAAAACCAAACCATTCTACCTTCTCCCATCACCACAACACCTTCTTAAACTCCATATCACTCACACACTCATCGGAGAAACTCACCACTTAAACCCAATATTTAAATGGCATACTTCCCAGTAGCACATGCTGAATCCTCAAGTGCAGCAGGAACTCATCTATTCCTTCGGTTTGCTGAGCTACCCACTCGTGAGAAGTATCAGAAACTCAAGAATCTTGAAGTTTTTACCATTAGCGGCATTGATTGGCATCGAAATAGGAATGGTTGACCCCAGTGGTTCACTGGCAAGACTACTACCACACAATACACCTTGGCGTCGTTTCTTCGACATCTTAGAGCCATCATATGATGAACTGGTATATGAATTCTTGTCCACCTTCTATTACAAATCTAATAGAAGTCTTACCGAAGAATCCATTCATTTTCGGCTTTGTGGACAACCTCATAACATGTCATTAACAGAATTCGCAGTTTGTCTGGGTATATATACCAATGAAGAAGTTACACAGCCCGTTTTCACAAGGGCATTAACCACCTATACCTACGCGACAATGAAAAAGTATTGGCAACGCCATGCATCAAAGGCATGGTGCGGCAACAATAATTCTGCAAACTTCAAAGACTCTCGTTATCGGTATATGCACCTTGTTTTGGCCAACACTATCACGGGGCGCGAAATTAATCAACGAAGGGTTAGTACCTCCGAAGTCTTCTATCTACATAGTATTTTCGAGCGAATTCCTTGTAATATTGCCCACGAGCTTGCTGGGTATTTTTCTAGTCAACAAACACACCCCCTGAAAAGTCTCATGGGGGGTTCTTACATCACTAGAATAGCTAAATCATTGGGTGTATTAAGTGACCAGATTATCCAGGAACTATCTCCACCAAAGGCACCTGGGATTGTAAATTGTAACCTCATTAGGCGAACCCCGACTCAACCATCTCAGTCGGGGGGAGCTCCATTTGTCTTAAACAGTACCTCCACACCAAATCTACATCAATCATTGTTGCAATTTCCTCCATCATCTTTTTATCGATTTGAATTGCAACCACCACTGCCATACATACAAGAGCATCTTACAACCAACCTATCCCAACCATTAGCACCAAACTTCTTACCAAGCTCCTCGCCAATAGTTTTCGAGGAAGATCCAACGATGCAAGAAACTTATGAAAACATGATGCTCCAAGAACAGTTGGCATCGGAATCATTTTTGCCACAGTCTTTCCAGGCACTATTGAATGAAGTAGAACAGCAACTGCCACCAACTCATATAGCAGGCCCAAGTACGGTGCCTCAAATGGATCTACCTCCAGATCCAATGGTAGTTGAAGTAATTAGGTTAAACAATCAGGTCCAAAATTTGTCTCAGCAAATACAAGAGCTGACTGAAAGAAATCAATGGTTGGAAAGCATGCTAGCTGCTCGTATGCAACTGGATCCACTACCTCCACTACCTGATAATTTTGAGTCTGAAATTGATCCATTACATGACTCATTTCAAATGTAATTTGTCCACAACATAATAGACTGTCAAACAAACAACGCTATCTACGTTTTGATTCAATTAATGTCGTGTTATATTGATGCATATTTGATTTAAACGATACTTCAACCTTAATTGTTTCCTCACTTGACTAGAAGATTTATAATTATACTCATGTTTATATCATACTCGTACGTCATATGTTTATACATACATTCGCCTGCCTATTCATAACTTACGCTTTATACATTTATACCTTACGGATCTTTTCATAGCAACGAAATGATGACATGTGCTATGATTAGATGACGCTTTATACATTCGTGAGCATACGCGAGCGGAATCCGAGGAATTCGCTTACGTGGGTCCTATACATACTTGAGCATGGACTTGCTTACATACCTTATTCTTATTCACACACACTCTTATTTTTCTTTGAAGGAAATTTCACAAACTAGGCACCTAGCTCGATTGGCTAGGCGCGCGAAAGGGTGTGGCCTAGACCCGGGTTCGATTCCGGGGACGGCCGTTTCCACCATTTTTTTTATTACCATACAAATTTAGAAATTTCTCGATAACACGTTAAACGAAATTTTTGATACACTTTATTTTTCTTTGAATACCTACCCAAATTCATACACAACTAGTACAAGTTATGCGGATCATGCGACGATCAATATAATCACGGGTGCACACGGGATTATAGGGATAGACGTATGAAAACCATAGAGTGTACTACTGTGTATGATAAAACACAGAACGTAACACGACACCGAATACGAAACGGACATAACATGGTCAAAACATGGTGGATACGCCGCTGGTACTTCCTGTATATAAGTGTTTTCACCACGTTACCAAACTTTCGTAAATCGTGTCATGAGAAATTTAGTGTTTTACAGACCTACTTAGACCTAATACAAACATCAAACAACTCACAAACGCATTATATCCGATTATCCACGACGAGACTTCATTCATACACTATTCTTATACTTACATTCATTAAGAGGCAATTGTATGCCCCCTACTCATACACCCTTTCTTTCATACGAACCTCGCTCACAACCAAGCTCGTTAAGCATCTGAGTCCTAACCTATCTTATTTTCCCAGAACTTCGTACTATCAAAACGTTTCAAAATTTCAAATCTCAAAACTTCTACCAAAACTCTGAGGCCTTCCTCTTGAATAAATTTCGGGACGAAATTTCCTAAAGTAGGGGAGACTGTAACGCCTCGTATTTTCATATTTGTATTTTACTTTTCTAGGCGTTAATCATAATGGTAATACATTTTTTTTATCACATTGTTAATTGATAAACACAAGATTTTTATAAGAAACCGAAAACTATACAAAGATATTTTTCTAATAATTTTTAGCATAAAACTTTACAAAAGGATTTTTAATAATTTTTAGAAATTGTTTTAGCATGGGTCCCTTTTATAAAAAGTGTTTGTTTTAATCCATAGTATTCAAAAAAAAAAAAAAAAAAAAAAAACCCGGGTGAATAGTGTGAACAGTGCCCTGCAGGCACTATTCATTCAGCAACTTCTCTTGAACGCAAGTAACTCGTTTTTGACTTCTAAGACGGGATTTGAGCAGTCATTTCACCTCTACACCAACCCCAAACTCATCCCCTATAAATCCACACCTTCCCCAAGGCCTTAGACTCTTGCACAACTCTCAAATCTCTCCTAAATCACTCTCAAATCTCTTGCAAAACCGAAATTCAGACAGATTCACTACTCCTTACAAAAGTGAGCATAACTTGCTCAAAACTCAACCAAATTACTTGATTCTTTTTCCTACTTGCTTGTATAATCATGGGGGTTTGATTCGTTGACTTCTCCTGGGAGAAATCAGACCTGGAATTGCCCCGAAATTGTCCATAAACTTTCTATTTTGTTTTGAACATTCTTAAACTCTTGTATACTTCAAACAAACTTGTGTTCTTATGCTTCTAGTCTATTGTATGATTAGTAAAGCCAAACCAAGGTTGTTTTACACTTAATAGGAGTGTCTAAACACTCCAAACTTTCTGTTTTAATCGAGTTATTTGCTCGCAAGTGGTGTCAAGTCTTGAACTTGAAGATGGTGTGACTACTTAGTTAGCCTAGGCTAACTTACATACAAGTCCACACATCACTTGATGTTTTGTTTAGTATAATTGTACCTTTATTTCTTGAATATAACTATGAGGTTCCTAAATGGAAGATTCGTCTCCCTACCTCTTACATGACCTATATATTAACATAACAATCGAGGTAACCAAGTGGAAGGTTTAACCTCCCGCCTCCTACATAACTCATATGACACCAAGAGGTACCAAAGTGGAAGGTTTAACCTCCCGCCTCCTACGTGGCTAACTATATTATTATGTATATATATTATAAACCGAACCCTTGGTAGTGATTATATAACTATATTGTTATGTATATATATTATAAACCGAACCCTTGATAGTGATTATATAACTATATTATTATATATATATTATAAACCAAAACCTTGATAGTGATTATATAAATCTACTACCAAGTTAATAAGTTTCTCTCTATGTGTATAGTTCCTTGTCACGATTCTAATAGGTCTTGAACCTATGAAATCATATATAATCCTTAAGGATTACCATAGTGTCAAGACAAGTGCTAATACCATAGTGAATATTTTCCAAATACATACTTTGTTATTCTTTGAATCTAAGTCCGAATCTCGACTCTAAACCTACTCGAAGTTTAACCCTTACACATTCAACCTTCTAAACTCATCAACTTCGTCACATTGGATAATCGGAAAACATATGCAATATTGTGAGTATACTCGATCCCTTTTTGTTTTAAACACTTTTGGGATGCAACATGTATTCTATATCAAGACACTTGACACTTGAAACTTATTTGAATCATACTCAATCCATTTAAACATGAAACATGAAACTTGTGATACTTGAGACTATTTTGTGCTATGTGAACGTTTAATCCCTGTGTGTAGTTCCGCCCTAACAATTAGTAGCGCTATAGGAGTAATGCACCTCCCCCATTTGTACTCGAGGGGTATTGTTAGGAGGTATCATTTTAACCTCCCGTGAAACTTTGGGATAGGCACTTTAACGCATTGTAAACTTGGGCTATCACTTGGACTGCGTGAACTAGCATGGCTGAAACTATTTTATTATGTTCATGTTGGATATGAGTACTTTTATTCTATGTTATACTATGTATCAAACTTGTATACTCGCCAACTTTTTGTTGATTTTATTTTAATACATGTTGCAGGTTGATAGTCAAGATTATGAAGGAATCAAGTTAGGATGGACTAGATACACACCTTTAATTTATTTATCTTTGGATGTTATGTTGAAATTTGAACAATGTTGTTATTTCTATTTTAAATGTTGTATGACAATTTAGCACTTGCAATGAAATTTGAAGTTAATTAAATATTGTCACATAGTGTTATGAAGTCTCGAGCAATCTATACACACTTCGTCTCATCCCGATGTTTCCGCCATCGGTTGGGGTGTGACAAGAATGAGTCCAAGTGGAGTTCGTTTGAGTCGGTTCCCCGCTGTTCCCCACTTTTTTAGTGTTCCCCAATGAACCTTCTCCTATATCTATACTACTTTATAAAGCATATAGGAAGGATAGAAATTGTCATTTGCCACTTTACAAGTCTTTGAAGCCCATTGTACAACCTGTTAAGCACAAAGTGTTGAAAAATTGTTTTCAACACATGTTGATACCCACGCGGATCTTACCCGGATCAACTTGACCCGTTTTACTTTGATGGATCCAATATAATCTTTCTATCACTCTATCTAAACCACAATTCGTTTCATCCGCCGCTCCACCTTTCTCTACAAACCCTAGATCCTCCACCGCTCCTCCACCTTTCATCCATGGAACCGGTCGTCACCATCACCGTCTTCTCCCCTTTCATCCATGGAACCGGTACCGTTTTTTACCCTATCTTGTAAGTTTTTTTTTTAAATCTTTGTCAGATCTGTTATAATACTTTTAGATCTGTGTTGGTTTTGTGATTTTTTTAATGTTCTGTGAATGGATCAACGGAGAGAGTATATATTTTTGTATTGATTAGGGTTTTTGTTTTCTGGAAATGTGAATATAGTTGAAGACGAAGACCGATGAACAGGTGAAAGAGAGAACACTGCGGCTTGGTTCAAGAACCTTCAAATTCAGCCTTAGTGGTACCGTTTTTATATCTTTTAAGTTTTTTATAAACATCTTTGTCAGATCTGTTATAATACTTTCAGATCTGTGCTGGTTTTGTGTTTTTTTTTAATGTTTTGTGAATGGATCTACGGAGAGAGTATATATTTTTGTATTGATTACGGTTTTTGTTTTCTAGAAATGTGAATACAGTTGAAGATGAAGACCGTGGGGTCTTCATTCTTTTGTGAGCATCATGTTGGCTGTTTGCTGGATGCACTCGCGAATCGTGGTCTGTCGAATACATTGGCTACTCGGATATTGGTGAGATTTTCTTGGTTTCTAGGGTTTTTATGTCTAAATATGTGGAAGCTGGTGTTTTAACTTTTGATTTGGTTAAGTATTTCGTGTAAGGTAGTGTGTTGCTAAATTAAGTGATTTTTTAATGTAATTAGTGAATGTTTAGTGTTTTCTTGATCTGTAAGTTTAATATCTAGAAAGTGGTGTTTTAGTTTTTGATTTGTTAATTAATGCTTTTGCTTAAGGTAGTGTTTGTTGCTAAAATCAATTGATATTTTAGTTTAATAAATACATAGGAAGATAACAGAAATGAAGAGAAGGAATTGTTATAAAATAATTTAAATTTGTAAACTTCATATGGAGATTCTAATTCAAATGGAAAATTCTCAAATATTAGTTTAGGACTTACTGTTTGTCGGTCTAACTTGGCCTGACCCTGTCAGTCTAACCTGGCCTAAACCATTTTAAGTTGGCTGGCCTGATCCGTTTTAAGTCGATGCATCATTTGACATGAACACCACAAAAAAGATCATTTTCACCAACCATTGGGCTTGGTTTAGAAACCATAGGGGTGGATTTTGCTACGTAATGAAGGATTTAAGGAAACTTGGTATTAATTGAAGATTTAAAAGTTAAATGCTTTACTAATTTTAGATGCTACACGTTTATTGATATGGGGATTTTATCTATATTTGAAATTGTTATCTAAGTTTATAAAAGGTTTAGTTCTCTTTAAAAGGTTTCATTTTGGTGTTGTCTTATATTTCATTGAGTTTTTTTGCCATACAAAGGGATCGGCTGGCTCATGAGTCAAAACCATGAGTTAAAGTGTCGTTTGCAAGCTATGGAACAGATGTCCAACTTTGAGATGGTAGCGGTAATTTTCTTTCTGTTATTTATCTTCTATTTAGTCCATAATGATGCTCCTAGGCTTTTTAATGAGTGATTGTTTGACTATTTTATTGTTTCTTACACCAGGTACAAGCATGGCAAAGGTTTGGAAGGTCTAATCAGTGTACAGTGCAACATGGGAAAGATATATGGGATGGATTAAGCAAAGTGGAGCTTCCTGTGGGCTGCAGGCCTCCCTTAAGAATGTTTGGTCTTTTTATTCACAGAGGTTATTTGTTTCAACTCATGCCCTTTTTGTTGGTGTCTTTGTATTATACTTTTATATGTATCTTTACTTTTGTTGCCATAGGAAGTTGGCTTGTGCTGAATAACAATGTAATTCTAGGGATTCATCATAGTTAAGTTATAGTTTTTGTTATACAAGTC
>JARYGA010014610.1:0-39064 GCA_030545235.1 Helianthus tuberosus
TAAGTAAGTAT
This sequence comes from Helianthus tuberosus, assembly GCA_030545235.1. Taxonomy (NCBI): domain Eukaryota; kingdom Viridiplantae; phylum Streptophyta; class Magnoliopsida; order Asterales; family Asteraceae; genus Helianthus; species Helianthus tuberosus. Next base: position 12 of record JARYGA010014610.1, read on the forward strand.
TCGGTATTGTAAAACAGTTTAGTCGCTTACTTATGGGGTAGCTCCCCATGGCATGTATAAACGGATAAATTAACTGGTGAAACAAGTTTTTGGTAATTAAAAACTGGACAACTCGTGAACTCGCCAACATTTTTGTTGATACCCTACTGCATGCTTTGCAGGTAACCAGTGACTCAGGAGCTTGCAGTTTGGGAATGTGTAGTGGTCGTCTAACCCATGTGTTGGGTTTTAAATAATCTTGAACTATGAACTTTGTTTTGAAACTGTTTGGTTTATGCTTCCGATGTTTACTTAAACTGTTATTTGAACTTAAACTTTTAAAACTTCGAACTATAATGTTTACTAACTATTGTGGTTGGTGAACATTTCTACTATTAACCAATGCTCAGTATAATTGGTGGCTGGATCCTGGTCAGTCACGCCTCCAAGCGGTGGTACTCCGCATGTGGATTTTGCGGGTGTGACAGTTAACTTGAGCAATGAGGTTTGGGAGTACAGCAACCATTTGATGCGTAATGATAGCTGCCAGTTCTTCATTAGGTATCTCATTGTAGCGTCGTGGAGGCATTCTAAACGAGGAAGCATGGGAGAAAACAAGTGAAATGGTATTGGGTAAGAGTAGGATGTTACCGACCAAAAGGCATGGATGATGGTCATTTGTTCGTACCACGAAACAAACAAACGACACAGAAAGGCTGAACAAAGTAAATAGGTCCTTATAATGTATCGCGAAGACATGCTTTAGCCTATAAGTGGACACTCACCCCAAGAGTTCCCAGGTAAGAGTGACTGGTCCGATTATGTGGATTTGTACGAACACTCTAGCCTTACACAGAAAACTCAGGATACAGGCATCCACCCTTCCGGATTGCACGTGTTCACATTAATCAGACCCAAACTTTGACGAGATTTTGAAAACTTTGAAGGTTCAAAACCTTATAATAAATCATCCTAGAATAGATGATTAGTTTTCAAGGCAGATTCGAAATTTGTGTTCTTGTTCTGGTTGTCACCTAAGGATAAGTGACGGTATTGTTTTAAGATCTAAACACAAGAATCTTGTGTTTGGGTCCTAGGAAGGTTATAGACTAGGCCAAAGCATTACTAATAACCTAATTCCCTATAACCATAGCTCTGATACCAACTTTTCTGTCACACCCCGACCGCGTTTAAACAACAAACCGCGGCGGAAACGTCGGGGAGTGTCATAACTGTGACAACCCTCGTAATTACATGTATTCGTACGATTAATTAATGTTAAATAAAAGTGCTTGATGACTGTGCTGAATTACTTAACTGCTTTCTGATTACTACGTCATACTTACATGTGCTTGTTAACATACTAGTCTTGTGCAGAAAAGAACGAAAGAAGCTTACAAAGGCTCGATTATTCCATGTAAACTAATATTAGCTTGAAACATATTTTGGATAATAAATAATATGTTTCATAGTTACATGTGCTTGTTAACATTTACTACAACAATCCAGAATACTACAACAATTCATATGTTTGGTGGTTGCTCACATCCTTAGTTACATATCCTTAGTTACATGTGCTTGTTAACATTTACATGTGGATGCTCACAATGATGAAGTTGTCCCCAACCAACCAGCTCAACCCCCTGCTAGGAAGCCATACAACAGAACTGCACCCTTGTGCAACCAATGTAACCTTCATCATCATGCAAGTGTGAAGTACCGCAAATGCCTAATTTGTGGACTTATAGGTCATACAGAGAGGGTTTACCGAGCTGCAGCTGCACCAAATCAAGCTGACAACAATCCTGCTCAAGCTCATTTTATACCAGGGTCTTGCTACAACTGTGGCGAGATGGGCGATTTCCGAATGAATTGCCCAAAGCTTGCTAATGCAAATCCAGCGCAGGGATGAGCATTTGACCGACTGGAAGATGACGCCGTTTAGAAATAATCGAGCCTTATGTATTATTTCTTTTGTTATCATGGTCTATGAAACAGTATTATTATTTATTATCCAAAATATGTTTCAAGCTAATATTAGTTTACATGGAATAATCGAGCCTTTGTAAGCTTATTTCGTTCTTTTCTGCACAAGACTAGTATGTTAACAAGCACACGTAAGTATGACGCACACGTGAAGTTTTCGTTGTAGTATTCTGATAACAGAGAAGCATCTCTACCCTTCGGGTCGATCGATCGAACAGCGGCTCAACCAGGTGACGATCTGATTAGTAGGACACTTAGTGAGAACAAGTTCATAGTAGTTTGTCACTCGATCGGATTACAATCCGATCGGGTAGCAATCCGTTTGGAACTGGCTTTGTGTTGAATATGTTGAAAATTGTTTTTGAAGTTCAAAACATCACAGGGTCGGATGGTCGTTCGATTGGATGGCAATCCGATCGGACGGCAATCCGTTCGATGTTCAAAACTCTTAAGGAGTTGAAATATAATTTAAGTGTGGAACCAAGTGCAAGCCGATCGGACGGCTGTCCGATCGGGTGGCAATCCGATCGGGTGGCAATCCGATCGGATGGCAATCCATTCCGGCGGCCTAAGTCATCTTGACACTTGTTTGTGTTGAAAGTTTTGTGGTTTTCTCGAGACGGTGTGACAACGTGCCAAAAAACAGAACCTTATCAACACCCAGGTGACCCGATCGGGCAGGAATCACCTAGTCCGATCAGTCCTCTTTTTGAGATGGTTGCTCATGTTTAACCCGAAATCAGTAGTCTCTTTGATAGAACTCAGATCTTGAACCAATGCTTCACTAAGAACGAGTAGAAGATCAGAACAAGCTCCGATTCTATCGGTTTTGAGTGCATTGAGTGTAAAAGAGTTGAAAGAAGGTTAGAAAACCATCCTTCAATCCTTTGATCCATGAATATGTGTAGATCTATGCGAAAATGTTGTTTATTCTTGTGGAAATCCTTCAGATCTGAGTGGTTCTTGGTAGGATGAGGCCAACACTTGAAGTTCATAAGAACTCCATGACGACATCACCATAGAACACCTCAAATTCATTGATTTCATGATTAAAAGTTAAGATTTAAAAGAGAAAATGATGAAAAAGTTTATGTAGATCATAGAAGTACAAGTTTTGAGGTAGAAACTTACAAGAATTGCGAGAAATCACGAGAAAATGGCCCAAAGCGTGCTGGTCGAGTGAGAGCTGTCACATCACTATAAATGGCCCAAAGGGCTATTTATAGGTGAAGCCATGGATCAGATGGCTGTCCGATCGGGTGGCCATCTGATCGACCAGTCACTCGATCGGTGGTCTTCGGCAAATTATGTTTCGATGTTTCGTTTCGATCGTTAAGCGTTGCGATAGTTTGGTCACACCTTTTCATACCCACATTCATATATTTAGTATAATTAGTCACATAGGGTCGTATAAATATCCATATTTCAAAGTTGCGATATAATAACCGGGTTTCGTTTCGAATATGCGTTACTCTGCGACGCATCACGGCTATCTCGTCGGGTAGAATAGGTCCTCACTCAACGTCATCGTGCGCATTAGTGTGTGTTGTGCGGTGTGTTATAGTGATATAGTATGCGTAATATGCGAAAATACTACGAAATAGCGATGCATGCGATATAGCTACATTATGTTCCGAATCTCTAGTGCTAGGCGTAACGAGTGTAATGAGTAGTAACAACGCATGAACGTGCAGGTTGTTACAGTCTCCCCTGTTTTAGGAAATTTCATCCTAAAATTAATCCACAAGAAGGGTTGCGAGGATCGATGCGAGTGGGAGTAGCAATTTAAAAGCGTCAAAAATAAGCGAGCGATCGGTTGAATTTCGACAAGCGGGAGCATTGTGATGATGCGCGATGGCAGCGAGTAAGGCGATTCATATAACAAAGATGGTGACACACGAAAAGCGTTCCATAAGTGTTTTGAATTCTCGAAAAGTTGGTTAATCAGAAAGGTTGGAGAAAACTTATTTACGAAAACCTTCCCACAGTGCGGTGCTAAACTGCCTCGATGTTCATACCAGCGCTATGAGAGGGGTTTTATCATTAGGTTACTAAAATATTTTAGGATGTTTAAAACTCGTTTTACGAAATTTTCTCGTCACGCGGCAGTAACTTGAGTCGATTGTCACACCAATGTTACAAGATAGTCACGTTTTGTACAAAGGTTTGATCAAATTTTAGAAAAAGTTTTGTAAGAAAAGATTTGTTTAAAATTTGTGTAAACAAAGACTTTTAATAATACCAAAATTTAAATTTAAGGTCGGCCCCTCATGGCACTTTTCCACGAAAGTTCAACAATATGGTTAAAACACTTATATATAGGAAGTACCAGCGGTGTATCCACCATGCTTTAGCCATATGGCTTTCGTCCCGTGAGGCAGTATCATACATGTCGACATAATACAGACAGATTTGCGATGACTTGATCCAAACGAGAAAGGGTTGGATCATGTCTTGAAAAGCAAATTGAGTGATGAGGTCGTTTTCGCACTCAATTTAGTGTCACGGGCGAGTGCGACAAGCGATAAGTAGTATGCGATGATTGATAGCACAAAACAAACGTAATAAGCGAAGACGACGGCGACAAGCAAAAAGCGATGAGCGATAGCGACAACCATCGAGCGATAGGCGACGATCGATGCGTTGCAAGCGATGGGAATATGCGAATTGATTAGATTAGACAACACCACAAATTTTAACTAACATTAAGCCCCACATGGCCTTTTTCCATGAAAGTCTGCTGATATGGCTAAAACACTTATATATAGGAAGTACCAGCGGCGTATCCACCATGTTTTATCCCTATCAGTCTCGTCTCGTGAAGCGTAGTCATGTGTGCTAACATAACACATATAACATAAATAACGGTAAGAGATAGCGATGGCGATAAACGTTAAGCAATACACGATGAGCGATGGAGCAATACACAAGCGATAGAGCGATACCCACGATGTGCGATAGCGCGTTACACCTAATAAGCGATTGAGGGAACACACTATAAGCGATTGAGATTGCAAGATAGATTCTAGCGATAAAGCGATTTTGAGCGTGTTGACTTACAAAAAGTCTAGCGATTACACGCTTTGAGTTGCGATTGAGATTGTTACGCCTTGCGATGTAGTGTAGTGCGTCAAAAATAGCTTTAATAGTATACTTGGTCTAATAAGGTTCAACTTGCATGGCACTTTCTTCACAAGACATTGGTTGGCATGGCGAAGCACTTATATATAAGAAGTACCAGCGGCGTATCCACCATGCTTCAACCACACGGCTCTGCCCCGTGAATAGGTGTCTCACTGTGTCGACATGGTCAAGACGCTTATTATAGGAAGTACCAGCGGCGTATCCACCACGCTTGACCATGTTTTTAACGTTATGGCATCATTGAAACTCATTACGATCTCCGTGCACTGATCACAGTAATCCCGTGTGCACCCGTGATTAATTTGATCCTTGCACGTTTGTCGTACTTTATCTCAAGAACGCATAGTAGGGGGAAAACACAATATATAGTACATAGTGCTAGCATATAGTCCGTGCACGAATGCGAGGGAGAGCGAGAGATAAATAGAATCCACATTGCGTCGAGAAATAGAACAAGTTCAACATATAAAGGAAATTAACGCTGAAAATCGTATCATTACAACAACATTGTAAGCATCATTAATGTTGTTGTGGAGGGCTACTGCGAAGACTACAATTGTTGCTGAAATTCCTCAAGTCTGTTGCCCCGTGCGACAGTGTTGAGTAAGATGACCATACCAGTTGCAATTTGCGCAATAGCGACATTTAGCTTCTGGCTGGTGATGATGTAACATCCGTCAAAATGGATTGCCAAAATCCGACTCGTTTTAAAATTCGGATCCTAACCTTGAAATTCCAAAGCTTCGTGAAACAAACAATCGTTATCCGTAATTTAATTCGTTATAGAAATAGTTACTTATTTTATTTGTTTAATTAATTAAATTAATTCATAATAAAAGTCTTGTTTGTTTTATAAAATATATATATATATATATATATAATAATAAAAAAAATATAAATAATAATAACACTCCGCCGCATCTTGGGAATCGTTGGTTCTTTTAATGTTTATACAGTTGATACATTGAAACCTTTTGAGTTTATACACTTGATATATTGAAGGAAGCCGACAGGAAGCCGACATCCATCCCTATATTGAAACCTTTGAAACTCCATGTTGCCGCCCAAAACAGGAAGCCGACATCCATGACTTCCAAACATATAAGCCACTCCCTTCTCCCTTCTTTCTTGAACCACCGCGAACAACCACGGCAGCCACCGCCACTCATAAGCCTGTTCGGACACCACACAACACCCCCAACGACCCTCATTCTCTCCGATCAAGAACAACCATCGCCTCCTACACCTCTCGACATCCTACACCTCTCGACACCCTCACACCATCACACACCATCCCTTCCTTCTTCACAACTTGAAACACTCCACATCGAAAGCTATCGGCTGCCACCACCAGAAACGAATTGCAAACTTCGTCTGATCACATGTAAACAGTTGCGGAGTTTATTCTTCACGTTATCACACTCGCGAGGGCCTCGGAGGGCCGCCGAAACGTGAAGACGACACCGAAGCCAACTGGAGCTTTCGACGGAACTCGGAAGCTTGCCGAAATCGGGAACTATAACCCTCGCCGAAGCCGTCGGAGATTCACGACGGGAGTACGTCGACTCGTCTTTGGTATAATTTTCTTGTTTCTTTTCGTTTTCGTTTAAATCACTAGTAGATACACATTTGCTTCCAACTCTATACAACATGCAATCAACTGAACTTAAGAGTATTTACATACATAAAGTCGACCTTCTTTTTCATCATTGAAGAAGATGAAATTACTGTTGGTCGACGTATAAATGAAAGTAAAACTCCAGCTTTTGCAAAACAGCGAACGTGGAACAGTGGTTGGTCTATGCGTGATTGAGCAGGAGGTCACGGGTCCGTGACCCGGCTCCTGATGTTCGCTGCCTCCTTATTTTATAAAACCAAAATATGTTTCAAGCTAATATTAGTTTACGTGGAATAATAATGGAGGTTCCATCACAAGACTTTCACAATAATTCACAAGTGATAAATTGTTTAAGCATTCGATTAGTTTGATTTGATAGAAACGTATGTTACACCCAAAAAATGCGATAAAAAGTGTTCGAGTATACTCACAGTAGGTGTTCAGCAAGTAAACATAACTTGGTTGGATTGAAGGGAGCGCGTTTGAGGTCAGCCCGATTACAGATTGATAGCGTAAGCATCGAACAGTGTGATAACGATGAGATGTGACTGAGCGTCGGATGGCAATCCGATCGAATGGCAATCCGATCGGATGGCAATCCGATCGGATGGCCAGTCGATCGGGTGGCAATCCGTTCGGATGGTCATCCGATCGGATGGCCATTCGATTGGATTGTCACCTCGTTTGGTATGGATGTGTTGGTGTATGATGGTTTGCCTTTGTATGATGACTGTGTTGAATTGTTGTATGATGGTATGGATGTGTTGGTGTATGATGACTGTGCTGAATTACTTAACTGCTTTCTGATTACTGCGTCATACTTACATGTGCTTGTTAACATACTAGTCTTGTGCAGAAAAGAACAAAAGAAGCTTACAAAGGCTCGATTATTCCATGTAAACTAATATTAGCTTGAAACATATTTTGGATAATAAATAATATGTTTCATAGCTTACAAGCCTTATGTTTCAAGCCTTATGTATTATTTCTTTTGTTATCATGGTCTATGAAATAGTTGGTATTGTTGTTTATAAATAAATCTTTTATTTACATTGCAATGTACAAATGTGGTTGCATGTATAAACAACAAATCCCCTACAATACCGACAATCAAGGAACTGTATTCCTTGAAAAACAAACTACTCCCAAAATTCTTCCATTTTATGATCCATTGCGTTTCCACAAAAATCCTAAGTACCCGTTTCTTCCAAGAAAATGGAGTACAAGGCGCAAGTTACAACTCTGGATGAATACCCAAAGTACCACTATAAATCCTTAACAGGGTACCTAAGGGTATTTCCGTAAATCCTTAATTGTTGTGTACCTTAATTCGAATATTACGATTCCTTGTAATTGAAATCGAATTTTTAGAAGATCATCCAATTTTTTTTTCAGATAGATTCTTGAGGACGTTGAAGTCCATCGACTGGGTTCCTGGTGTACATTGAATACCCATGTTCAAATCGTCAACAAGTTAATATCAATTAATAACAAACTGATAACAAATTAATAACCAAGAAAACAATTTTGTGCTTATGTGTTTATGTGTTGACCTAATCAAAGTTGTCTCGAGCTTGTTCAAATTCTATCCCCTTCACATTATAAAACAAGCTGTGCGGACTATGCAAGGAATTACGTAATTATGGATGCATACATAATTATGGAATTTAGTGCACAAGAAACCACAGCAAGTTTTGTCATGTGTCTAGAGTTAACTCTATTCATTTCCATTTCTGATGAAGCACCCGTTGAGGAAAAATGAACTAGCTATTCATTTTTCACTTCTGAAAGAATATCCGTTGAGGGAAATGAATATCCTTTTGATTTATCCTTCATTTCCATTTCTGAAGAATACCCGTTGAGGAAAATGACTCAATCTGTTCATTTTCGTTTCAGAAGAATATCCATTGAGGGAAATGAATATCCTTTTTGTTTACCCCTTCATTTCCATTTCTGAAGAATACTCGTTGAGGAAAATGACTCAATCTGTTCATTTTTGTTTCTGAAGAATATCCGTTGAGGGAAATGAATATCCTTTTGATTATTCCGTCATTTCCATTTCTGACGGTTTACTTGTTAAGGAAAAATGAATCATCCACTCATTTTTCGCTTTAAACTATATCCACTGGAAAATGATAAGATTATACCTTGCATATATTTGATGGTTATTTAACACAACGTCACAAACAGACTCCTATGAATAAATTTCGGGACGAAATTTCCTAAAGTAGGGGAGACTATGACATCTGTGTCACTTCAACCGTCAAAAAAATACCAAATCAATGAAATTTTGTGTTTCATACTTGGAATTTGTATAAATATGTGTATCATTTGCACATATCAATTCTTGTTCGATTTCGAGCTTTAAATCGCTTTCTGGAAGGTTATACGTGAACTGATGCGTAAACATAATCAGTTTAATGCAACAAACACTCCGAAACAGTGACATAGGCTTAACATACCTTAAATAACCTTCACATAACTTAGAAATAAGCTTTGGAGGGTTTGGTGTGTCAAAAACAAGTTTGTTCGATCGCAGGGACTATTTGTGTCAAGCTACGAAACTATACCGATTTGTATAGTAACGAACATTCCAGAACTTGATCATAAGTTAAACATACCGTAAATATATTTTACATAGCTTAGAAATAGGCTTTGAGATATGCGAAAATAAACTTATTTGATCAATAGGGACTAAAAGCGTTAAAAAGTGCATAAGTTTGCATTTTCGCGCATATCATACGTTCTGAATATATCCGGACACCCAAAAATTTTTGTAATCATTAAAATATTTTATTTTAGTGATTGGAATGCAAAAATACCATTCGTCGCACAATTTGGATCGTTTTCGCGTTCGTTACAACTTCCGTCGTAATTACCCGAATAACGTAACCGTACGACCAAACGAACCGACATCCGAGATGTTTTTGAGCATATTTTAAGTTTCCTATACTTTAACTTCATTTTAGAGCCTTGAAATGGGGTTAACGTGGCTTAAATGTGTCAAAAATGCATCGAAAACCAAGTTTTGGGCTTGAAGGGGCTAAAAGTGTAAATCTGTCAAACTTACCACGCGGGGTGCGTAAGCTGAGGCCTTATGCTACACGGGGCGCGATAGACTTACAGCACATAAACATTGAATCTGGACTTCCAGCCTGTTTTGATGGTTTTAAACACTGATTTGGGATACCATCTACTTGTTTTGATGGTATTTCATGTTCCCCTAGTTTAGTAAAACCATTTGCCCACTTGGATGGCCAAGATTGAAGCCCCTTTTGCAAGAAATGATCTTAACGGTTTACCAAAAACTATATATAACCATGCCCTCATTCCATTTTCTGCACCCTTGATCTGATTAATGCTCTAAGTTGAAGCCTTTGCTTCATACCTGAGTGTTATAGATCAAATTCTCCCTAGCTTGGGCCCTTTGTAAGCTTCTTTCGTTCTTTTATTGCTTTTCAAGTGTGAAAGTCAAACAGTGTTTGACTTTCTTCTTTGACCAGTCTTTGGTCAACACAAAGTTCATTTGAACTTTACAACATGAGCGTAATCACGATGGTTATAGTCCCGTGTGACTATACCTACTGATTACCACGTTGACTAGGCGTAGTGACTAGTCGTAGTTTCGGTCAAAATGCGTATTTATGCGTATTTTGAAACCAAACTACTCTTGGGTATCAAAACCCTTTGTTTTGATATCAAAACCTGTTTTCTAACTTAGTTAAACATGTTTAGCTTGTTACTTTTAGTGTAGTGCTTATATAGAGTCGTAAGTCAAGCAGTCTAAACCATCGCTTAGACTTTCGAACTCGACCCGTTTGGTCGATCATTAGGATCCGACCAAACATGTTTAGTGACCATAGTTGTATAGGGGATAAACTTCCGAGGTTATACCTTATGGTCACTTAGGTTATACCTGTGCAGAAACTTCTAAACAACCTCCCAGCTATTTCCTGCAGTTTTCTAACATGGTTTTCTCAACTTGTGGGCTATTTTAAGTGTTCTCCAATGCTTGAAAGCTGGTCCTAACAAGAGTATGGTGTAGATTATTGCATGATCACCATACAAAACACTTGGCATGATCTTGTTAATCCAAGACAACTATAAATAGCCAACACCATTCACTTCACAACTTGCTCATTCCTCTTCTCTTTCACTCTTACTCTGATTTGAGGCTACCACATTAAGTTGGAGGCCTCAAACTTGATCATTCTAGTTCATTTTTCCAAGCATAGGACTCTTGTAAGTGTTCTTTCGTGCTTGTTTAGTTATTTCAAGCAAGAAAGTCAAACAGTGTTTGACTTTCAGCTTTGACCATGAATTGGTCAAGACAAAGTTCGTTTGTGTCACACCCCGACCACGTAAAACAACAAAACGTGGCGGAAAGGTCGGGGAGTGTTGTAACAGAATTATTGTTTCACAACCATGGAATAAATAATTTCGTTTTATTTAATAAATGAACTCATTGTTTTAATACAATCAGATAAGTACAACTATTATCTTTCAAGTTTTAAAGTTGCTAAGGCACGAGTCCATCCTAAGTGTAGCATCAGTCATCACAAAGCAGCACCTGAAACATGTGTAAAAATAGGTACGTCCGCATAAAAATGCCTGTGAGATACATAGGTTTTAATTGTAATTAGGATTCATGACTTATGAGTTTAAAGAAAATGTTTTAATAAGAGTAGTCATGATCCTTGAAAAAGGTTTTCTTTTATAAATCATTTATAAGAAATCAGATGGTATAAAATAATAACACATAGGAAATTAAATAAGTAAGTGAAATGAGTTTGTATAAAGTATATTGTTTGAACAACAATATTTTGATAAAAAGGTTTATAGTATATATAAGAATATTCTTTGGTTTTAAGAAACTCGAATAGGCAAAAAATCAAAATATATTTCGGTTCCAAAATCGTTAAACAGATAGTATATTAAATATACTTTGGTTGTCAAAATAATCGTTTTTTATAGTATATCAAAAGTATACTTTGGATTTATGAATAACATATTAAACTATGTTTTGGTTGAATAAATAATATATTTAAAATATGTTTTGGTAGTTAATAACATATCAAAATATGCTTTGGATTTGATAAATAACATATCAAAATATGTTTTGGTTTGTTAACAAAATATATATGTTGGTTTTGTACAATACCACACATGAGAGTATATCAAACTATACTTTTGGGAGTATAACAAAATATACAATAAAAGTGTGATTTAAGAATTCATTCAGACCTAGTGCATCCACCTACAGCTTTGAGACTATAGGAATACCACAAAGGCAATCCCTATTTCGATGGAGAAACAAATTGGTTTCAGACATTCCATGACAACAGGAATGGGGTGTCTAATCCTATAGCGCTATATCATACTACCAACCGATCCGGTGAACAAAATAAGTACTATTCCAAACATTTATTTCATAATCTTTGAAAATCAGTGTTTAAACCATAAATAATCATTCAGTTTGTCAAAAGATAAGTACTACTACGTATAATCAATTATACTTTGAAATCATGAACATAACAAATAGGTACACATTCTTCACCCCAAACATTGAAAACAGTAAAAGATGGGACTATGTACTCACCTTCGGGTGCGTTTTTATAAGTTAACGCAATCACACGATTTGTTTATTTGTCCTAAATTAGAGAAGAATGATTTAATATTCAAAACTCACAAAAATATATGAGTTTCTCCGATACTTGGAATTTTCACATAACCTTGAGATTTCTCGAAAAGTTATTATTTTTGATTATGTTGGTGTATTTGTATATATGTACTCGAGCGTAATACACACAACCTTGTTGACACTAACACATTATTATACACATATTGTAAAACACATAGCACATTGTAACACATAAAATAACCCATGAACAACCCATTCTAGTGTATGTCGAAAAACACTTTATTTTGCGATTCGGTAACATTTTTGGGCGTCGGAAGTCACGTATGACTAGCCAATCACCAAGTAAACTTAATATAAGTTAAAATACTTATTTTTATACCAAATATATCAGTTTGGTTACTGATCTAAAACAGTTTAATAAAAATCCTCCGAAAAGGCGATTTTTGACCGTTTTACCGCATAGTTTTGCATCAAACATTACCCAAACCATCCCAAATCGAAACGACTTGAAATTTTAACACAACCCATGTTATTTACTGAATAAAATAATGGTTATACTCATGATAGTGCAGGTCTTAAACAAAGCACATAAATCATGCCAATTTCACAATATTTACCACTTTATAAGCTATATGTGCAACATGCAAAGCTATCAAACCTATGTCGAAGTTTTGTGTCATTATAATACATCAAATAAGGTCATTTTTAGTGCTTATAATCTGTTCAAATTCAGTTTTGTCATACAACCATTTTTTATCACTTTTTAAGCTTTAAAACATCATATTTTCACATGTACAAGTGCCTAAAGCACACAAACATTTCATCATCTTTTTATATGGGTTTAGATGCATAAAATATGTGATATATTCAGATGTATTTGCTGATGTAATTTAAATTTAACATATCATACATAAATCACCAAATACTTGCATCTTTTCCACCATTCTAGAACATGTAACATCATAAACAAGTACTTAACAAGAACCAAACTCAAACTCAAAGAAAAACTCATACACACACACACACACACACACACACACACACACACACACACACACATATATATATATATATATATATATATATATATATATATATATATATATATATATATACGGTTATATACATATATGTACATCACCATTTTTAATTGTTTCAAGACCCATTTCATTGTTAGATTTCAAGTTTAGTGAAAATCCCAAGATTCAAGAGAAACTTCAATCATCAAGAACAACCAAGAATCAAAAGTATGAGTTAAACATAATGTTATACCTTCAAGATTCAAGTAGGTTGTAGGATGAGATTTTGATGATAGGAAGCTTGTAATCACTTGATAACACCTTGGAATCACCTTAGATCTTCATACTAACTTGAAGGTTGCTAGAAAAGGGACACGAACATGAAGAATAGAGTTTGAAGGTTTGAAGAAGATGAAGATGGAGGAGAGGGAGAGAGATGGGACGGTTATGGAGAGAGGAGAGAGAGAGATGTTGAGTGGTCTTGAAGGATGGAGTGATCTTGTGAAGATTATAAGGAAGATTTAATGGGATATGGGGCTAGCATGCATGAACACTTGTCAACACAAGTCTAATGAAATATTTTCATGATCTTACAAAAATATTTGGTGGGGCCACATGAATTACAACCGAAAATTAGATGGGGGAGGGGCCAAGGTGTAAATTTTTATATAAATATGCCATAAGTAGGCTAAAACGGGTGTTTAATTGGATGTCGGGTATTTTATCTAGCGTTTAAATCCCGATTTATGGCGTTCTAAATTATTTTTATTATTCTATACAAATAAACCTGCCAAAATATTGCTGAAATAAATTTCAGTTGCCGAGATTTGGCTGCGTTGTCTGCGTTTTGCAGTAGAAGCACTGTGTCGCGCAGAAACACACGGTACGCGCTTAAACTTGAAAATTAACGTTTTTAGTCGTTTTAATTTATTTTTCAACACGAACCTGATTAAAAATAAAATTTTAATCATAACAGAATATTTTTGGGATTTAAAATATTATCCGGGCGGTCGGTCACCAGCGTTAGTTTCGCAGTTTTGTCGTAATTAGCTCTTTAGTCCAAATAAACATGTTTTTGCCATACCGAATCCTTCGAAACTTATTTCTAAGTTATGTAAAGGATATTTATGGTATGTTTGTCTCACGTCACAGTTCCGGAGTGTACGTCGCGTTAAACTGATTGCGGTTGTGCACCAGTTTTGCGTATAACCTTCCAGAAAGTGATTTAAAGCCCGAAATCGAACAAGAATTGATATGTGCAAACGATACACATTTTTTATACAATTCCCAAGTATGAAATACAATATTTCATTGGTTTCGTATTTGCTTGATGGTTGAAGTGACACAGGTGTCACAGTCTCCCCTACTTTAGGAAATTTCGTCCCGAAATTTAATTCTAGAGGATACTTGTGAAGATAGATGTGACGGTTTGGCTTTCAAATAAATCCATTGAACCCTTAAGTAAAACTCTAGGCCATGTTAGGATTCTTAGCGAAATTGTCAACCCTCAAAGTGAAGTCTATGTAGTAGCAAAACATGGAGTTTCGGACTACGGACGAAAGAACGTATCTCTTGAAGATTTATCATAGGAAACTTGGTGTGTGCTTGAGATCAGAATTGGGGAGTGTAAGAATAAATGACATTGGTCAAGGTCCAAGACTTCTCCCGTATCATTTACTCCTATCACTATAGGTCTTAACACATGAAAAAAACTTCCTGTGGTTTCTGTGCACTGGATTCCATAATTATGTAGGCCTCCATAATTACGTAATTCCTTGCACAATCCGTACAGTTCATTTCATAATGCGTAAAATCAACTGAATAAATATAAAGCGACTTGACTAGACCACCAAAGGGTCTTTTTAACTAGATCAACGAACAAGCTTTTTAACTAGATCAATACATGATCTTCTTAACTAGACCGTTGTATAATCTTTTTTAAATAGACCACTTTAAAGGGATCTTTTTAATTATGTCATCTCATGATATTCCTAACCAGATTTTCAAAATCTAACCAGATTTTCAAAATCCAACCAGATTTTCAAAATCCAACCAGATTTTCAAAATCCAACCAGATTTTCAAAATTCAACCAGACTTTCAAAATCAATCTGTTTGACCAGACCATTCAAGAGGTCCAATTTTAGAATAGTACTTTATAACCCAAGGGACTTAACTACAATGTGGAAGTCCATTAAGGATTTAAGATAGTACCTTTGGATATCCTACTATGAATCTCTCATATGAGATATGGAGGATTCTGTGAGGATTTGGATGGATCACATGTAAACACAAAACATATAAGAGAACACATAAGCACAAAACACATAGTCACAAAATTAATTAACTTGATTTTTAATTTGTTATCTTTGGATACGGGTACTTAAAGCACACCAGGAATCCAATCCGTGGATTTCACTTGGCACAAGAATCTAACTATGGAGATAGAAAGATATTAAGAGGAATTTGGCTTTGTTTCTTAAAAGAAACGAGTATTTAAGATTCTTGGGGAGATCACAAGTGATCATAAAAGTGACAGAACCACACGAGTAGTTTGTCCCTGTGTTGGCATCATGAGGTTGTATCAACATTCACACAATCGTATTAGTTTTGCAAAAATAAAAACGACAAATTTTTTTATTTATATAACAACTGACTTGTCTTTAAATGTCAAAAGATAACAACCAAAGGAAATAACAAAACACTAATTGTTCACTGCTGCATCATTGTTCACGTTTGCCTCATTGATGTTAAACACTCGTCCACGCGCTGGAGGTATGTTAACAAGTCTTGGGCAATTGTTTCTGTAGTGAGTGAGGTCACCACAGTTATAACATGACCCCGGTGGGAACCGTGCTTGAACAGCAGCAGGGTTTGCAGCAGCTTGATTGGCATAACGGCAAACATTGATCAAATGTCCCAATCGCCCACAGTGGGTACATTTGTGGCATTGCTCTTGCTCCAGATGATGACGGTTGCATTTATTGCACAAAGGTGCGGTACCAACATAGTTTTGCCTTTTGCGAGGTTGTGCTGGCTGGTTTGGTGCAACCTGTTTGTCTTGAGCAGTTATGGCGTAGTTTTGAGAGGCTTTGCACTTCTTCTTCTTGGATACCTCAGCCTATTTTTCCTTTGGCTCAGCTTGAGCAGCCTTGTCAGATGGTCTTGGGTCGCCTTTTCGAAAAAGCTTACCCTTCCTGATGTGGGATTCAGTTAGGGTGGCAGACAGTTCAATGGCTTGTCTGACAGTAGTAGGGTTACTGCCAGTAACAATATCCTGAATTAGGTCAGGAAGACCATCAATATATTTCTCGATCGCCTTATCCACAGGAGTAACCATAGTTGGGCATAACAAGCTCAGCTCCTCGTACCTATCAGTATACGCCCGGTGCTCGCCACTATCCTATTTCAAGTCATAAAACTCCCTTTCCAAAGCTCGCAGTTCATGACGAGGACAAAACTCCCTCATCATAAGAGTCCTAAGTTCAGCCCATGTTTGTGCTAGAGTAACTTCTGCACCACGGTCTCTCATAACCCCGTTCCACCATGTAAGCGTCCTCTTCTGAAACACGCTTGATGCAAACTCGACTTTGCGATTTTCAGGACACTGAACGTGACGGAAAGTATTCTCAATGCTCTCGAACCATTGAAGAAGCCCAGTTGCTCCCTCAGAACCACTAAACTTGAGCGGTTTAGCCGAGTTGAAACTCTTGAAGTTACAAGGAGCATTGTTGTTGTTGTTGGTTTGGTTCCATTGAGCAAGAAGATTTGGGAACGCAGCAGCCATTTGCTGTGCGATGATTTCTGCCAGTTCGGCATTTGGTATCGGATTTTTGCGTCGAGGAGGCATTCTAAAAAGAGGAAACATGAGAGGAAACGAGTGAGAAGGTTAGATGGAAAGAATGAGATGAAACAAAGATCGACAAAAGCAAAGATGGTGGTCATTCGTCCGTATCACAAAGCAAACAAACGACACATAGTGACTAATCAAAGTAAATGGGTAAAAAATAATGCTTCGCGAAGGCATGCTCGCCTATAAGTGAACACTCACCCCAAGAGTTCCCAGGTAAGAGTGACTGGTCCGATTATGTGGATTTGTACGAACACTCTAGCCTTAGACAGAAAACCCAGGGTACAGGCATTCACTCTTCCAGTTTGCACGTGTTCACACTATTTAGAACCCAAAACTTTGACGAGATTTTGAAAACTTGGAAGGTTTAAGAGATTGATGATTCATTTTGGCTTTGTGCCTTCCATTATGTTTTGTTTTTGGTAATCACCTAAGGATAGGTGAAGTGCATGTTTTAAAATCTAAACACAAGACAACTTGTGTTGGGGTCCTAGAAAGGTTATAGTCTAGGTCAAAACATTACTAATAACCTAATTCCCTATAACCATTGGCTCTGATACCAACTCTTCTGTCACACCCCGACCACGTAAAACAACAAAACGTGGCTGAAACGTCGGGGAGTGTTGTAACAGAATTATTGTTTCACAACCATGGAATAAATAATTTCGTTTTATTTAATAAATGAACTCATTATTTTAATACAATTAGATAAGTACAACTATTATCTTTCAAGTTTTAAAGTTGCTAAGGCACGAGTCCATCCTAAGTGTAGCATCAGTCATCACAAAGCAGCACCTGAAACATGTGTAAAAATAGGTACGTCAGCATAAAAATGCATGTGAGATACATAGGTTTTAATTGTAATTAGGATTCATGACTTATGAGTTTAAAGAAAATGTTTTAATAAGAGTAGTCATGATCCTTGAAAAAGGTTTTCTTTTATGAATCATTTATAAAATAATCAGATGATATAAAATAATAACACATAGGAAATTAAATAAGTAAGTGAAATGAGTTTGTATAAAGTATATTGTTTGAACAACAATATTTTGATAAAAAGGTTTATAGTATATATAAGAATATACTTTGGTTTTAAGAAAGTCTAATAGGCAATAAATCAAAATATATTTCGGTTCCAAAATCGTTAAACAGATAGTATATTAAATATACTTTGGTTGTCAAAATAACCGTTTTTGATAGTATATCAAAAGTATACTTTGGATTTATGAATAACATATTAAACTATGTTTTGGTTGAATAAATAATATATTTAAAATATGTTTTGGTAGTTAATAACATATCAAAATATGCTTTGGATTTGATAAATAACATATCAAAATATGTTTTGGTTTGTTAACAAAATATATATGTTGGTTTTGTACAATACCACACATGAGAGTATATCAAACTATACTTTTGGGAGTATATCAAAATATACAATAAAAGTGTGATTTAAGAATTCATTCAGACCTAGTGCATCAAACTACACCTTTGAGACTATAGGAATACCACAAAGGCAATCCCTATTTGGATGGAGAAACAAATTGGTTTCAGACATTCCATGACAACAGGAATGGGGTGTCTAATCCTATAGCGCTATATCATACTACTAACCGGTCCGGTGAACAAAATAAGTACTATTCCAAACATTTATTTCATAATCTTTGAAAATCAGTGTTTAAACCATAAATAATCATTCAGTTTGTCAAAAGATAAGTACTACTAC
The DNA here is from genome assembly GCA_030545235.1 of Helianthus tuberosus. Taxonomy (NCBI): domain Eukaryota; kingdom Viridiplantae; phylum Streptophyta; class Magnoliopsida; order Asterales; family Asteraceae; genus Helianthus; species Helianthus tuberosus. The sequence continues at coordinate 18,973 of JARYGA010014610.1, forward strand.
GTATAATCAATTATACTTTGAAATCATGAACATAAAAAATAGGTACACATGCTTCACCCCAAACATTGAAAACAGTAAAAGAGGGGACTATGTACTCACCTTCGGGTGCGTTTTTATAAGTTAAAGCAATCCCACGATTTGTTTATTTGTCCTAAATTAGATAAGAATGATTTAATATTCAAAACTTACAAAAATATATGAGTTTCTCCGATACTTGGAATTTTCACATAACCTTGAGATTTCTCGAAAAGTTATTATTTTTGATTATTTTGGTGTATTTGTATATATGTACTCGAGCATAATACACATAACCTTGTTGACACTAACACATTATTATACACATATTGTAAAACACATAGCACATTGTAACACATAAAATAACCCATGAACAACCCATTCTAGTGTATGTCGAAAAACACTTTATTTTGCGATTCGGTAACATTTTTGGGCGTCGAAAGTCACGTATTACTAGCCAATCACCAAGTAAACTTAATATAAGTTAAAATACTTATTTTTAATACCAAATATATCAGTTTGGTTACTGATCTAAAACAGTTTAATAAAAATCCTCCGAAAAGGCGATTTTTGACCATTTTACCGCATAGTTTTGCATCAAACATTACCCGAACCATCCCAAATCGAAACGACTTGAAATTTTAACACAACCCATGTTATTTACTGAATAAAATAATGGTTATACTCATGATAGTGTAGTACTTAAACAAAGCACATAAATCATGCCAATTTCACAATATTTACCACTTTTTAAGTTATATGTACAACATGCAAAGCTATCAAACCTATGTCGAAGTTTTGTGTCATTATAATACATCAAATAAGGTCATTTTTAGTGCTTATAATCTGTTCAAATTCAGTTTTGTCATACAACCATTTTTTTTATCACTTTTTAAGCTTTAAATCATCATATTTTCACATGTACAAGTGCCTAAAGCACACTAACATTTCATCATCTTTTTATATGGGTTTAGATGCATAAAATATGTGATATATTCAGATGTATTTGCTGATGTATTTTAAATTTAACATATCATACATAAATCACCAAATACTTGCATCTTTTCCACCATTCTAGAACATGTAACATCATAAACAAGTACTTAACAAGAACCAAACTCAAACTCAAAGAAAAACTCATATACACACATATATATTTACGGTTATATACATATATGTACATCACCATTTTTAATTGTTTCAAGACCCATTTCATTGTTAGATTTCAAGTTTAGTGAAAATCCCAAGATTCAAGAGAAACTTCAATCATCAAGAACAACCAAGAATCAAAAGTATGATTTAAACATAATGTTATACCTTCAAGATTCAAGTAGGTTGTAGGATGAGATTTTGATGATAGGAAGCTTGTAATCACTTTATAACACCTTGGAATCACCTTAGATCTTCATACTAACTTGAAGGTTGCTAGAAAAGGGACATGAACATGAAGAATAGAGTTTGAAGGTTTGAAGAAGATGAAGATGGAGGAGAGGGAGAGAGATGGGACGGTTATGGAGAGAGGAGAGAGAGAGATGTTGAGTGGTCTTGAAGGATGGAGTGATCTTGTGAAGATTATAAGGAAGATTTAAGGGGATATGGGGCTAGCATGCATGAACACTTGTTAACACAAGTCTAATGAAATATTTTCATGATCTTACAAAAATATTTGGTGGGGCCACATGAATTACAACCGAAAATTAGATGGGGGAGGGGCCAAGGTGTAAATTTTTATATAAATATGCCATAAGTAGGCTAAAACGGGTGTTTAATTGGATGCCGGGTATTTTATCTAGCGTTTAAATCCCCATTTATGGCGTTCTAAATTATTTTTATTATTCTATAAAAATAAACCTGCCAAAATATTGCTGAAATAAATTTCAGTTGCCGAGATTTGGCTGCGTTGTCTGCGTTTTGCAGTAGAAGCACTGTGTCGCGCAGAAACACACGGTACGCGCTTAAACTTGAAAATTAATGTTTTTAGGCGTTTTAATTTATTTTTCAACACGAACCTGATTAAAAATAAAATTTTAATCATAATAGAATATTTTTGGGATTTAAAATATTATCCGGGCGGTCACCAGCGTTAGTTTCGCAGTTTTGTCGTAATTAGCTCTTTAGTCCAAATAAACATGTTTTTGCCATACCGAATCCTTCGAAACTTATTTCTAAGTTATGTAAATGATATTTATGGTATGTTTGTCTCACGTCACAGTTCCGGAGTGTACGCCGCGTTAAACTGATTGCGGTTGTGCACCAGTTTTGCGTATAACCTTCCAGAAAGTGATTTAAAGCCCGAAATCGAACAAGAGTTTATATGTGCAAATGATACATGTAACACCTGTGCCTCCACGGCCATCAAAAAAATACCGAACCAATGAAATATTATATTTCATACTTGGGATTTGTAAAAATATGTGTATCATTTGCACATATCAATTTTTGTTCAATTCCAAACTCTAAATCGCTTTCTGGAAGGTTATACGCGCACCAATGCATAAATATAACCAGTTTAATGCAACAAACACTCCGGAATAGTGACATAGGCTTAACATACCTTAAATAACCTTTACATAACTTAGAAATAAGTTTTGAAGGCTTTGGTATGGCAAAAACAAGTTAATTCGCTTACAGGGACTAAACTTGACAAACTGCGAAAGTATGCCAATTTGAACTGTAACAGACATTCCGGAACATGACCATAAGTTAAACATACCATAAATATCCTTTACATAGCTTAGAAATAGGCTTTGAGGGGTTCGGTATGCTAAAATAAACTTTTGGGGTCATTCAGGGACAAAAAAGCGTCAAAAAGTGCACAAGTTTGCATTTTCGCGCATAACTTACGTTCTGAATACATCCGGACATCCAAAAATTAATGTAAGCACTAAAATATTTTATTTTAGTGTTTGGCATAAGAAAAATCCATTCGTCACGCCATTTGGATCATTTTTCTCGCTTTTGCGCATTCCGTCGTAATTAACCGAACAACGTAACCGTACGGCTAAACGAACCGACACCCGAGATATTTTTGAACACATTTTAAGTTCCCTATACTTTAACTTCATTTTAGAGCTTTGAAATGGGGTTAACAGGGCTTAAACGTGTCAAAAAAAAACGCATCGAAAACCAAGTTTTGAGGTTGCAGGGACTGAAACTGTAAATCTGCCAAACTAGGTCCGTAAACAGGGGCCAGATGCAGCAAAACGTTTTTTTTCAGCTTTTAACAGCCCTTAACACTCTCCAAAGGCCAAGTGCCAAGTGTCAAACTCTTATGGTGGATGGCAAATGAGTTACCACAACTTTCCAACAAGTGTACGGCTTAGATCGTGCCCCCTTTTCCAAGAAATGATCCTAACGGTTGTCCATTTACTATAAATACCCACATACCCCAACTTCATTTCTCACTAGAATCTGATCATTTGTGCTCTAAGTTGAAACCTTTGTTTCATACCTGAGCTATTTTGATCTAGATTAGCATTCGGGGACCCTTCGTAAGTGTTCCTTCGTTCTTTTATTGCTTTTCGAGTCCGAAAGTCGAACTTTGTTTGACTTTCTGCATTGACCAATTTATGGTCGATGCGAAGTTCGTTTGAACTTCATAACGTGAGCGTGATCACGATGGTTATAGTCCCTAGTGACTATACCTACTGATTACCACTTTATCTAGGCTCAGTGACGAGCCGTAGTTTCGGTCAGAATACGTATTCTTGCGTATTTTGTAACCAAACTACTTGTGGGTATCAAGACCATTTGTTTTGATACCAAACCTGTTTTCTAAACTTAGTTAAGCATGTTTTAACATGCTTAGCTCGTCACTTTTAGTTTAGTGCTTATTTAGGGTCGTAAGGTAAGCGATCTAAACAATCGCTTATACTTTCGAACCCGACCCATTTGGTCGATCATTAGGATCCGACCAAGCACTTTAGGTGACCATAGTTTATAGGGAATAACCTTACGAGGTTATACCTTATGGTCGCTTCATTTAAGTAGTTGTATGATAGGTAGTTTATATGCCTTAGGTAAATTACCAAAATACCCCTTTGATGCCAAAATTCATTTTAAACATATGTAACATAACTTTTGACATCTAAACTGATTTGACAACAATATTATACATGTTAAGGCATATGTTACTTGTCATAGGACTAGTTAGGCGGTCCGAATGCGTTTCACGCGAGCGACGCGTTAAAGTACTATAAGCTACCTAAACGGGTCGTAATGGGTCATAAGCACTTATGTTAGGATTCATTTAGTATGTAGGCGTTGTTAAACCATATTACACGAGTTCCCATACTCATTTGGTTTACGAACCCTCATTCTATCCGATCTTCCGATTTAGGTCCGGTTTATTAATGTAGTTACCTGTCGTTTGATATCCGTGATCTCTTGCATTGCTTGGTGGTTATCTTAGGACGTCTGAGCAATCTCAAGTGAGTACATAGACCCCTCTTTTACCGTTTTCAAACTGTTTTGGGGTGAAACACATGTGCCTACTTGTTACTTTCATGCTTTCACATCATATACATGCTATGTTCATTAGTACATTTATAGTACATGATTTCATTACATTTCATGCTATGTATGTCCATTTAGTTCATACTTAGTATATCGTTTCACATCACATCACATGCTATGTATGTTCATCTATTGCATACTTAGTACATTTGTTTTCATCACATGCTTACATTTTGATATGATATTTGGTTTGTATAAATGGAACAATACATTCATTAACACCGATCACGCCGTTCGTTAGTAGGTAGTGGTACCATAGGAATTGACAACTCCCGTTCCGGACATCCCGGGTAGGTGGGGATGAAAGGAATGACCGAATTCGATATACAGTTACAACAAGATAAACCTTTAATTTATTTAAGGGTTTATCGCCACAGTCTCAAGGCTTGGATGTATGCATTCTCACAATACCGCATAGATATTTGTATCAGTATAGCATGCATTTCCACAAAACATAGCTTTGATTTAAACCGTGTTTTACTTCAATACTTTGTTTTTGTGCATATGGTTTAGTTGATATATTTCACTAGCCATACATATCATTTGGTTACACATTACATGATTTACATTTGACACATAAACATTATTGACATTGGTTACACATTACATGATTTACATATTGACATAGACATTTTGACATATTATTCAATACGTTTGGCAATTGGTTTAAACATAGACATCTTACATTGGTGGTTTGTTTGGGTAAGTGATTCGAGTAACGAGGCGTGTGTAATATGATACAAGCATGGTGGATACGCCGCTGGTACTTCCTATATATAAGTGATTGTATGGTATTACATATCGTAGCGTTATATGAACCATTTCAAATTGAGACATATAACATTTTATACAAATAACCTATTTTTCACAATACATTGTTTTACAAACAACTTAAATTATACAAACTCATTTTTATATGGTTATTCATTTAACCATACATTATTCTCTTATTTATACATATCATCTGATCTTATCATTTTTCAAATGATTTACAAGACAAATCAAATTACAAGGTTCATGACTAAACATTTTCTTAAACAATAAGTCATGAATCCTATTTTCATAAACCTATGTATCTCACAGGCATTTTTATGCTGACGTACCTATTTTCACATGTGTTTCAGGATATGATGCATAGGATTTATCAAGATACACTTAGGCGGACTTGGGCCTTAGCGACAATAAAAGATGCAAGACTAGTTATTTATGTTATGTTTCTTTGATTGTCATGACATTGTAACTACTTTAATCAATAAAACAATATTTCAATTTCCATGTGTTATGAAACAATGATTCTGTTACAACACTCCCCGACGTTTTCCGCCACGTATTGTTGTTCTACGTGGTCGGGGTGTGACATAAAAGTTGGTATCAGAGCTCATGGTTATAGGGAATTAGGTTATTAGTAATACTTTGACCTAGTCTATAACCTTCCTAGGACCCTAACGCGAGTTTACTTGCATTTAGTCATAAAACAATACTGTCACCTATCCTTAGGCAACAACCACAACAAGAACATAAATTTCAAAACGGATTTGAAAACTAATCATCTGTTCTAGGATGATTGATTACTAGGTTTTGAACCCTCTATTGTAAGGTTTTGAACCCCTTTGAGTTTTCAAAACCTCGTCAAGGTTTTGGGTTTTAAATAATGTGAACACGTGCAAACTAGAAGGGTGAATGCCTGTATTCTGGGTTTTCTGTCTAGGCAAGCACTTCGTATACATCTCATCAGACGCGAGACCAGTTGTGCTTACCTGGGAATTCTTGGGATGAGTGTTCACTTATAGGCGAGCATGTCTTCGCGATACATTATTTTTTGACCCGTTTACTTTGATTTGTCACTGTCTCATTTGTTTACCTTAGATAACAAACAAATGATCGCAAATTCTTATGCATTACCATTCTGCATTATTTACCCGATGATGGTTCACTTGTTTCTTCCTATGTCGTTAATTTTCTTCTAGAATGTCTCTTCCTCTCTGCACCGGTCAAATGTCCGAGCAAATAGCCAAATTTGCCCAATAAATAGGCGAAGAAATACTGAAGTCTGTGGATCTAGGCATTGCCATGTCTCGTCTCAAAAATGGAGCCACTCAGGAGCCACCAAAGGAAGCAGAAGCCAAGCCTTCACCTAAACCAAAGAAACGTAAGGCTTCAAGGAAACCCGCAGCAGTGGCACCAAAACAGGCAAGACCTAGCCAAATGACAGCACCACCAGCCAAGAAACCAATCAAGGAATCAAAGACCATGGATGAACAGGCTGGATCCCCTAAGAAGTCAAAGAAACAAAAGGCTTCTCAGGACTTCGCCATGGTCGCTCACAATGGTCGAGCCATCCCCAACCAACCAGCTCAACCCCCTGCTAGGAAGCCATACAACGGAACTGCACCCTTGTGCAACCAATGTAGCCTTCATCATCAGGCTAGTGTGAAGTGCCGCAATTGCCAAACTTGTGGACTTATAGGTCATACGGCAAGGGTTTGTCCAACTGCAGCAGTACCAAATCAAGCAGGACCCATCCGGGTGGCAACACAACCTGTTAAGAAGCAATACAAGGGAACAGCCCCAATATGCGACAAATGTAATGCACACCACTTAGCTCACCTACAGTGTCGTCTGTGTGCATCATGTGGGCGACTCGGTCACCTGGCAAATGCTTGTCGATTTACCCCAAACCAAAGTGGTCCAAATCAACCCCAAGTCAACCCTACTCAAGCTCGCTTTCCGCCTGGATCGTGCTACAACTATGGCGATACGAGCCATTTCAAGAACAAATGCCCAAAGCTTGCTAATGCAAATCCAATCCACGGATGAGCAGTTGGTTGATTAGAAGATGTTGTTGTCTTATGCTTTTGTTTCTTCTATTTCTTGTAATGTGAAACAATCTGTTTGATTATAAATAAATTGTTGTTCACAGTTCTGATATACGAGTGTAGTTACATGTGTGTATGACTTTTCCTATGATACCTACATCAAGGAACTATGTTCCTTACAAACTACTCTTGTGATTCTCCCTCTCAAATGATCACTCATGATTCCCCCAAAAATTTTAAGTACTCGTTTCATTCTAAGAAACGAAGTACATGAAATAAAGTGAAATTATGAGTAATCGTGCTTTTTACACATCTGTGCCATTAAATCCTTGGTTAGATAACTAAAGGGAGTTTCAAATCTCATACCCATTACGTTTTGATTTTCTCAACATACACAGTACAAGTATTTCAAAAACAATCTTCATGATCTCAAAACATTTCATATAGTTTGAAAACAATTTTTTTCAAATGCATTGTCTATGTTATTTCAAAAACATTGGTTAGGTTTTCAAAAAAAAAACAATTTTCATAATTTCAGAATATTTCATATAGTCTGAAAACAATATTAACACAGTATATTTTCTTATCAAGTGCATGATTTCAAAAGCATCATTCATGTTTTCCAAAAACCTTATACATAATTTCAAAAATTCATTTCACATGATTTTAAAACATTTTTATAAATATACTTATCTAAAAACCTACTTTATGATTTCAAAAGTATTATATATAAGGTTTCAAAAACATTTTTAGAACCCCATGCATAGTTTTCCAAATATATTTTCCTCATACATTTACTTAACCTTCAAATTCTGCTTCATATGTTGCCTTGGCATATCTAGCATCTCAACTTCGTAAGCATTTTTACTTCATGTTTTGACATAAGCACGTCCAGTGCAAGGTTTCAAAACATCTTCAACTTCTAAAATCCATATGGGATCTTTTTATCTTCACATTTAGACCCTTGTGGATGATCATCATTCAAATCAGGGTCCTTAATTGGATTCCTTATGTACCTGAATTCGGACATTTCGGTTCCTTATAATCGAAATCGAATTTCTCTTTTAAAAATCTTTCTATCTTTATAGATAGATTCTTGTAAATGTTTAAAGTTCCAAATGAAATCCACGAGATGGATTCCTATTGTACTTTAAATACATGTGCTCTGTCAACAAAACAAATTAACAAATAAACAATCTTTGTGGTTATACGACTATGTGTTTATTCATCTTATGTTTTCTTTTATGCATTTTTGTGTTTGGATACTCTGGATATTCGTTATCCAAATCCTCGTAGAATCTTTCATATCTTCATATGAGGGATTCGTAGTAGGATATTCAAAAAGGTACTACCTTAAATCCTTAATGGGCTTCTATGTAATAGTTAAGACCTTTGGATTATATAGTACCACTCCTTGATTCATAAGAGACCCTTTAGTGGTCTAGTCAAAAAGATTGATTCACAATTTGGTTAAAGGATGACATCTAGTGATGTAGCTGAACAGACTCCTTGATAGTCTATTTAGATCATTTATTGATTTAATTAAAAGGACTCTATGGCGGTCTAGTCACACTCATCACAGGATTGTTCATTTGGTTTTACCCTACACATTATAAAATAGACTGTGTGAACTGTGCAAGGAATTGTCTAATTATGGACGCGTACATAATTATGAAATTTAGTGCACAGAAACCCAGTAAGATTTATTATGTGTAAGAACCGATAGCGACAACAATAACAAAATGAGAACGGTGTAATGGAGGTACGGTGGACGCACCAATGACGCTTCATATACTTGTATATAAGTGTCCCTCTTACATTGCATGCATTATGTTATTAAGGTTACTAGAAGTTCAGAACCCTAACCAATATTGTTCGATCTTTTCAACTTCATGTTTTAAACTCTCACAAGTTTCCTCTAAATAAATTTCGGGACGAAATTTCCTAAAGTAGGGGAGACTGTAACACCTGTGCCTCCACGGCCATCAAACAAATACCGAACCAATGAACTATTATATTTCATACTTGGGATTTGTAAAAATATGTGTATCATTTGCACATATCAATTTTTGTTCAATTCCAAACTCTAAATCGCTTTCTGGAAGGTTATACGCGCACCAATGCATAAATATAACCAGTTTAATGCAACAAACACTCTGGAATAGTGACATAGGCTTAACATACCTTAAATAACCTTTACATAACTTAGAAATAAGTTTTGAAGGCTTTGGTATGGCAAAAACAAGTTAATTCGTTTACAGGGACTAAACTTGACAAACTGCGAAAGTATGCCAATTTGAACTGTAACAGACATTCCGGAACATGACCATAATTTAAACATACCATAAATATCCTTTTCATAGCTTAGAAATAGGCTTTGAGGGGTTCGGTATGCTAAAATAAACTTTTGGGGTCATTCAGGGACAAAAAAACGTCAAAAAGTGCACAAGTTTGCATTTTCGCGCATAACTTACGTTCTGAATACATCCGGATATCCAAAAATTTATGTAAGCACTAAAATATTTTATTTTAGTGTTTGGCATAAGAAAAATCCATTCGTCACGCCATTTGGATCATTTTTCGCGCTTATGCGCATTCCGTCGTAATTAACCGAACAACGTAACCGTACGGCTAAACGAACCGACACCCGAGATATTTTTGAACACATTTTAAGTTCCCTATACTTTAACTTCATTTTAGAGATTTGAAATGGGGTTAACGGGGCTTAAACATGTCAAAAAAACGCATCGAAAACCAAGTTTTGAGGTTGCAGGGACTGAAACTGTAAATCTGCCAAACTAGGTCCGTAAACAGGGGCCAGATGCAGCAAAACGTTTTTTTTCAGCTATTAACAGCCCTTAACACTCTCCAAAGGCCAAGTGCCAAGTGTCAAACTCTTATGGTGGATGGCAAATGAGTTACCACAACTTTCCAACAAGTGTACGGCTTAGATCGTGCCCCATTTTCCAAGAAATGATCCTAACGGTTGTCCATTTACTATAAATACCCACATACCCCAACTTCATTTCTCACTAGAATCTGATCATTTATGCTCTAAGTTGAAACCTTTGTTTCATACCTGAGCTATTTTGATCTAGATTAGCATTCGGGGACCCTTCGTAAGTGTTCCTTCGTTCTTTTATTGCTTTTCGAGTCCGAAAGTCGAACTTTGTTTGACTTTCTGCATTGACCAGTTTATGGTCGATGCGAAGTTCGTTTAAATTCATAACGTGAGCGTGATCACGATGGTTATAGTCCCTAGTGACTATACCTACTGATTACCACGTTATCTAGGCTTAGTGACGAGCCGTAGTTTCGGTCAGAATACGTATTCTTGCGTATTTTGTAACCAAACTACTTGTGGGTATCAAGACCATTTGTTTTGATACCAAACCTGTTTTCTAAACTTAGTTAAGCATGTTTTAACATGCTTAGCTCGTCACTTTTAGTTTAGTGCTTATTTAGGGTCGTAAGGTAAGCGATCTAAACAATCGCTTATACTTTCGAACCCGACCCGTTTGGTCGATCATTAGGATCCGACCAAGCACTTTAGGTAACCATAGTTTATAGGGAATAACCTTATGAGGTTATACCTTATGGTCGCTTCGTTTAAGTAGTTGTATGATAGGTAGTTTATATGCCTTAGGTAAATTACCAAAATACCCCTTTGATGCAAAAATTCATTTTAAACATATGTAACATAACTTTTGACATCTAAACTGATTTGAAAACAATATTAGACATGTTAAGGCATATGTTACTTGTCATAGGACTAGTTAGGCGGTCCGAACGCGTTTCACGCGAGCGACGCGTTAAAGTAGCATAAGCTACCTAAACGGGTCGTAATGGGTCATAAGCACTTATGTTAGGATTCATTTAGTATGTAGGCGTTGTTAAACCATATTACACGAGTTCCCATACTCATTTGGTTTACGAACCCTCATTCTATCCGATCTTCCGATTTAGGTCCGGTTTATTAATGTAGTTACCTATATTAGGTGCCGTTTGATATCCGTGATCTCTAGCATTGCTTGGTGGTTATCTTAGGACTTCTGAGCAATCTCAAGTGAGTACATAGACCCCTCTTTTACCGTTTTCAAACTGTTTTGGGGTGAAACACATGTGCCTACTTGTTACTTTCATGCTTTCACATCATATACATGCTATGTTCATTAGTACATTTATAGTACATGATTTCATTACATTTCATGTTATGTATGTCCATTTAGTTCATACTTAGTACATCGTTTCACATCACATCACATGCTATGTATGTTCATCTATTGCATACTTAGTACATTTGTTTTCATCACATGCTTACATTTTGATATGATATTTGGTTTGTATAAATGGAACAATACATTCATTAACACCGATCACGCCGTTCGTTAGTAGGTAGTGGTACCATAGGAATTGACAACTCCCGTTCCGGACATCCCGGGTAGGTGGGGATGAAAGGAATGACCGAATTCGATATACAGTTACAACAAGATAAACCTTTAATTTATTTAAGGGTTTATCGCCACAGTCTCAAGGCTTGGATGTATGCATTCTCACAATACCGCATAGATATTTGTATCAGTATAGCATGCATTTCCACAAAACATAGCTTTGATTTAAACCGTGTTTTACTTCAATACTTTGTTTTTGTGCATATGGTTTAGTTGATATATTTCACTAGCCATACATATCATTTTGGATACACATTACATGATTTACATTTGACACATAAACATTATTGACATTGGTTACACATTACATGATTTACATATTGACATAGACATTTTGACATATTATTCAATACGTTTGGCAATTGGTTTAAACATAGACATCTTACATTGGTGGTTTATTTGGGTAAGTGATTTGAGTAACGAGGCGTGTGTAATATGATACAAACATGGTGGATACGCCGCTGGTACTTCCTATATATAAGTGATTGTATGGTATTACATATCGTAGCGTTATATGAACCATTTCAAATTGAGACATATAACATTTTATACAAATAACCTATTTTTCACAATACATTGTTTTACAAACAACTTAAATTATACAAACTCATTTTTATATGGTTATTCATTTAACCATACATTATTCTCTTATTTATACATATCATCTGATCTTATCATTTTTCAAATGATTTACAAGACAAATCAAATTACAAGGTTCATGACTAAACATTTTCTTAAACAATAAGTCATGAATCCTATTTTCATAAACCTATGTATCTCACAGGCATTTTTATGCTGACGTACCTATTTTCACATGTGTTTCAGGATATGATGCATAGGATTTATCAAGATACACTTAGGCGGACTTGGGCCTTAGCGACAATAAAAGATGCAAGACTAGTTATTTATGTTATGTTTCTTTGATTGTCATGACATTGTAACTACTTTAATCAACAAAACAATATTTCAATTTCCATGTGTTATGAAACAATGATTCTGTTACAACACTCCCCGACGTTTTCCGCCACGTATTGTTGTTCTACGTGGTCGGGGTGTGACAATACACATTTTTTTATACAACTCCCAAGTATGAAATACAATATTTCATTGGTTTGGTATTTGCTTGATGGTTGAAGTGACACAGGTGTCACAGTTTGAACTTTTCAACGTGAGGAGTCAAAGTTTCGGTCAAAATGCACAATTATGTGCATTTTGCGACGAAACTATTTTTGGGTATCAAAACACAAAACACTTTGTTTTAATATAAAATTAGTTTTCTAAATTAGTTAAACATGTTTAACTCGTCACTTTTAGTTTAGTGCTTATTTAGGGTCGTAAGTCAAGCGGTCTCGACAACCGCTTAGACTTTCGAACCCGACCCGTTTGGTCGATCATTGGGATCCGACCAAACATATTTTGTGACCATAGTTGTATAGGGAATAACCTTCCGAGGTTATACCTGATGGTCACTTAGTTTAATTAGTTGTATGATACGTAGTTTATATGCCTTAGGAAAATGACCAAAATACCCTTTTTATGCATAATTTGAATTTAAGCATATGTAACTTAAATTTTGACACTTAAACTGATTATACAACAATATTAAACATGTTAGGGCATATAATACTTGTCATAGGACTAGTTAGTCTATGCGAATGCGCTTTTGCGCAAATGACTCGTTAAAGTAGCATAGACTACCTTAACGGGTCATAACGGGTCATAAGCACTTAGGATAGGTTCCGAATCAGAATATAGGCTTTGTTAAACCATATCTACATGAGTTCCAATACTCATTTTGTTTACGAGAGCTCATTCTACCCGATCTCCCGATTTAGGTGTCGATTTATTAACATAGTATACCGATTACTAGGTGCCACTTGAATTCCTTGATTTACCCGAGCTTGTTAGTTCACTTAATTGAGGATACCTTGCAATCTCAAGTGAGTACATAGTTCCCCTATTTTACTGCTTTCAATTGTTTTGGGGTGTTGCATATGTGCTAAACGATTTCGAGTTTTCAAAACAAATAACTATGGTTTATATTAAACACAACGATTTCAATAATGTGAACGAACTTGTTGGGGCATTGGTCGAAAGACAATCGAATGACATTCATTAACTATGATCAAGCCGACCAGTAGTATGTTATGGTACCATAGGATCTGACAAATCCTGTTATCGGACTATTCCATGGTTATGGGGTAATGTGGGTAATGACAGAACCTGATGAATGTTAACTAACCCTTTGGTGGTTTATTAATACGATTGAACGATGGACGAGTCACACAGGTTTGAATGTGTTCAACGAGATGACCAAAAGTTAGTTTTCACAATTAAAACACGAACGATTGAACGATTTGAACGATTTGAACTATTTGAACGATTTGAACGAGTTAAACGAATTGAATGCTTGGTTTTGATAACACGAACGATTGATGACACGAACGAATAGAACGATTTTTGAATGATTGGTTATTGGTAAGTGATTAGATAACGAGACGGGTGTAATGTGATAAAAGCATGGTAGATACGCCGCTGGTACTTCTTATATATAAGTGCTTTTATCATATTACAATCCGTGGCGTTATTTAGTTCACTTGGACGAATAATTTCAAACGATGACACATAACGATGTTTACTAAATAATATAAACCATACAAGTTTTCTACAAGGACGATTTACTATTAGTTTACGAAAACAAGGGTTTTAGTCAAGATTCATGGCAACGAGGTTTTATAAACTATAACCAACTTATTTTAAGTTGGTTAACCATATTTCAATACAAAACACTTTTCAAAATAAGGTTTTCAATTATCGACTCTAGTAGTCATACGAGGTATTGCAATACTTATACAAGCTATGAATTTGACACACTCACAAAACCTATGTGCTCGCTGGCATTTTTATGCTGACTTTTTTTTCACATATGTTTTAGGTGCTGTTGTTTGATGATGACTATGATGCATGCTCACGTAGGGTTGGACGAGGCCTTAGTGACTTAAAACAAGAAAGACAATATGTAAACTCGTTTTGTTTTACTTTAGGACAATGTTGGACACTTTATAATTCAATAAAATGAAACTTTAACCCATGTGTTGTGAAACAATGATTCCGTTACTCCACTCCCCGACGTTTCCGCCGCGATTTCGTTGTTTTAACGCGGTCGGGGTGTGACAACATTGCCATAAAAATTCATTTCATTCGTGATTCTTTCAACCAGGGTCTAATTAAAATGGATCAAATTCATACTGACGACAATGTCGCAGATATTTTTATAAAACAGGTTGATAAAACACGTTTTCTTGCTCTTCTTGAACTTCTCAAAATGGTCGATTTCGAGGATTGTGTCACACCCCGACCGCGTAAAACAACACACCGCGGCGGAAACGTCGGGGAGTGGATCGACAAAATTATTGTTCCACAACCATGGTAAATTAAAGTTCGATTTTATTTGAATAAAAAGAGGTTACATTGTATTAAAACAAGGAAACATAACATAAATTAAACTATTCTTGCATCTTTTATTATCACTAAGGCCCGAGTCCGCCTAAGTGTATCCTGATCAACCCTATGCATCAGCCCCTGAAAACACATGTGAAAATAGGTACGTCAGCATAAAAATGCTTGTGAGATACATAGGTTTTGTTGATTGTAGGATTCATGACTTGCAGTTAAAAGAAATGTTTGACAAATAGTAGTCATGAACCTTAAGAAAATGTTTTCTTTTATAAATCATACAAAAAGCGATAAGAAAATCAGATGATATATAAAAGAATACTGCATGGTTAAATAAATAACCAAGTAAAAATGAATTTGTATAAGTTATGTCGTTTGTAAAACAATATCTTGTGAAAATATGTCGTTTGTATAAAATATATCATGTCTTTGTTGAAATAATTTAAATAACACTACGATATGTAATATCATAAAAGCACTTATATATAGGAAGTACCAGCAACGTATCCACCATGCTTTTATCATATTAAACGTCACCTCGTTATGTAAATCACTTATCAATAATCATCAAAATGTCTTGTTTAAACCAATGTCAAAATGTTTATGTGTAATTAATGTCCAATTGTTAAATGTAAATCATGCTTGTATAATCAAATGTTACGTATGGAAAGTAAAAGGTAACTACTCAAACCATATGTATAATGTCTATGTGTAATCAAATGATATGTATGGTGAATAAAAGTATTACTCAATCCCATAGGTAATATGTACAAAACAATGTATTTGAATAAATCATAGTTTAAGTCAAAAGTTATGTTTTGCAAAATCAATGCTTAACTTATACAAACATTTATGCGGTATTATTTATCGCATACATTCAAGCCTTGCGACTGACGGACAAACCTTCAAACGAATCAAAGGTTTATCAATTATGTATATCGGATTCAGTCATCCCTTATGTCACACCCTGACTTTTGCGGAAGCGTGATTATTGGTGTGACTTCTTAATACCATTGCATACGATCATAACAACACTATATGATGAAACAAGTAGATGCACATCCATTAATTTAAGTTTAAAAGTAGTACAACATAGTTGTCTGAAATGTCGATACCAAATTCAAGTTACAAATCATAACATGTTTTAAGGAGTTCAAGAAGACTCAACAAAATATTTTAAAACACATCCGAGTTTAGGACCACGTAACTCGTCCAGGATTAAGATACGTCTCCTAAGCCTTAATGACTTGGATGACATCTTTATTCACAACGCAGCTTAAAAACTCCAACGTCCGTCAGATCCATTTACTAATTCCCTGAAATACATGTAGTTTGAAAAATCAACATAAAGTTGAGCGAGTTCATGTGTAAGTGAGTATGTATAAACCTTTGTAATGCTTCTGTATGTATGAAAATCCCTGGTATGTAGCAATTAAGGAAAAAGAGATCACCATTGGGTTGCAAAGCCAATGATATGTGTGAAGCGATGCAGGAAGACTCAAACCTAGCAGATTTTGGCGTCGGGCTCATAGTCACCTCATGGTCCACTCAGCGGACTCAGGAGTGGGGCTCGATCTATCACTCATGACCCTCGGTCCTAGAACAAGGTTTAATGGCCTCAAGTACCACCTACCCACTCACATGATCTAAGTAGTATACCCACCTTAAGCTAACCATACCATTTATAAAAGTGCCTGTAATTACTGTAACATGTATTCCACCCCTGAAGTATAAAAACTGAAAACAGTTAAGAGAAAAGGGGGACATGAACTCACTGTATTGCGTCTTCGTACTTGTAACCTAAATCTCCGCAGCAAACACGACTACCTACAATGGTCTAACGTCTATTAGACGAACGGGTCGTGCCTTGTCTTAGTATTTATGTTTTTGAGTTACGTTTTCTTGACATTATTCCAAGTTATGATCACTAGTTAACGTTTGGATTAATTGCTAAACAATATTTCATATTCCTGCCTCTCAAGTATTTCAACTTCATATTTTCCTTCCCAAGGCTGGGGGTATCTCATACATGAATTTTCGTATTTGCATTTGTATATCTTGCCAAGTAATGGCGTCGTATTTCGGTGTATTGTTCCAAATAAAAAAAATTATGTTAATATATTCCCAAAACCATATATTTCAAGTCTCACTTAAAGATATATAAACTCATTTTGTTCAAACATGTATTGTCCCAGAAAATATACATTTTTCTCAAAAATTATATATCTTCTAAATATACTAGGAAAATATATTTTTAACTCCCAAAAGTAATATATTTTCTCGTTGTCAAGAATATGATATACTTGGTAATATTTACGAAATCATATTTTCACTTCTTTCGTTCCCCAAAATAATATTTACCAAAAATATAGTGTAATGGTATCTCTCGTAATATTTCATAAGTTACGTTTTCTTGTTCGGTTTCACAATATTACGTGTGTAACTTAAATATTTTATTCCTTGCAATTTTGATATTATTTTGGAGTTGTAATTTCCATTGTATTTTGTAAGTTATATTATTTTACCCTAAAATAATATAACCAGATCACAAAATATACAAATAATCACACAAGTGTCTCAGTAATAAATATATATTCTAAATATATATTTACTCACTTTTATTTGCGAAAACCAACCTCCGATACTTTGTATTTCGTAACAAAATTTATGGCGAAGTTTGTATTTGAAACACAAGTTATAAAATATACTTGTAACACTTGTTTAGAAAAATATTTTCTAAGTGTTGGAATTTTTAGAAAATTGCGGCAGAGTTTCCTTTGTAAACGGAGGCGTCCATGCTTTCTAGCATATCATTTTCTTTTGTAAAAATCATTCAATCAATTCTCAATCAACAACATATGTTGGTGCATACGTCTGTCGACTTCGTCTTGTATCGAGTCGTGTAATAGAATAGATGAAACAAGTCACACAGTTCGAGATTAACAGGATACAGAGGTGAACAAGCCAGTTCAAACGAAGTGGCCAGTTCAAACGAACTGGACCAGTTCGTACGAACTAGAGATGCTTGTTCAAACGAACTGGATTTAGTATAAATAAGTGGACTTGTTGTTTTCATTTGTAACTTTCCGGTTTGTGCAACGAAGTGCTGCCGAAGTGTTGTCAGGTTGTAAATCTTTATCAAATCAATCATACAACAGTTTAAAGTGTAAATCTTGCTGAATTGACCTCTACACGTTTGTTTCCGCCTTTCGTATAGAGATAAACTCTTCTGATCGACTCGTTCGGGTCTGAGAACGATCGTACAAGTGGTATCAGAGCTCAGGAGGAAGAGTTCTACCGATTTAGCTTGTTTTTTTATAAAAATTCTGACTTCTACTCATATTCTTCACATTTTTCAAAATTAAACGAGTTTTACTAGATAAAATGGCTTGATTTTGATATATAAAGTTCGAATCAGTGGTTTAATCAATCTGTGAAAGTTTCAGATCTTAAAACAGTTTAAAATTTGTTCAATTTGGTAAAAAACCGACCAGATCGTTTGAGAAATATCCAATTCACACGAACAGAACTGTAAACTCAGATCTACAGCAATTCAGTGGACGTTTTTGAACATTTTATACATCATTGTGATCGGAATTCATTGAAGAACTATCCTTGAACATATCAGATCCTAATTCAATCAAAAACGTGATAATATTTGGCAAAATATCATCAGATTGTTTGAACAATGGCACAGTTCGTTTGAGATTTTGAATCCCAGTTCGTATCAGTTCAGACAAACTGAGTTTTGAATCTCTGTTCGCATCAGTTTCCTGATCGTTTGAAGAGTTCAGTTCATTTATTCTTTGTCAGGTCATCTGAAACAGTTGATTCAGATCGTTTATATCATAATGATCAATTTGTCAAAAGCTACACCGGTTCGTATGAAGTGATTCATCCTGTTCGTCTGAAAGGTCATACGAAGTGACCAGCATATATGTCCGTCTGAACTTACCTCGTGTGAACCTTAGGTCGTTTGAATCACAGTTCATCTGAATTTTAGTCAGTTTGAAACTAGTCAGGTCGCTTGAAAATCAATTCCAAATCGTTTGGAAGGTTATTCATCAGGTCGCACGGTTTGAATATAATTCTTCAGGTCGTGTGAAAACTTTCAGGTCACTTGGAAGTTGGTCAAAACACTTAAAAATTTATTCAGGTCATTTGTTGTCAGTTTGCATGTGAGGACATTTAGAAAATCAAAGTTCATCATTGAGATCAACAAGTCAAAACGTTACCCGATCGGTCAACACTGTCACCTGATTGTTATTACTGTTGATTCACTCGTTCAAACATTTGTCCGATTCAAATTGTTTGATAAGTGTTTAAGCTAATCATTTTTGTTTGTTGTCAGGTGCTTCACTAGGTAAACAAGTTCGTTTGAAAGCTTGTGCGAGAAATCTTTTGAAAACGAAACATGGAGAACGAGTTTTACAATGCTTTTGCTAGTCCGATATCAATTACGCAGAATACGATGCTTGAAAATGAGACTGGAACAACTCAAAAACCGCCTAAGCTTTTGGATATTGATGATTTTAGTGGATGAGCTGAACGATTTGGTAACTGGGTTGAAGCTTATCATTTAGATGCATGGGAACATACTGAAGTTCAATATTTTAGACCAGTTGGTAGCGATCGAGAGAAAATACCAGTTAGAGATTTGAGTGCTGAGGAGAAAAAGAAATACAAAGATGAGAAGTTGATGGTTAGTTTGTTGCAGCAGGCGATTAAAGAAGACATCTTGATTTTACTTCAACATAATGGAACTGCACATTCTATATGGACAGAATTAGAAGCAAAGTTTCTTGGTAGTGATGAGATGCTTAAAAACAAAAAGTCTTT
>JARYGA010014611.1:0-24362 GCA_030545235.1 Helianthus tuberosus
CAACGAGACATGGTTATTGCTTACGCATCTCGTTAGCTCAAGATCCATGAGAAGAACTATACAACCCATGACCTCGAGCTAGGTGCAGTTGTTTTTGCGTTAAAGATTTGGCGACACTACCTTTATGGTACTAAGTGTACGATCTTCACCGATCATAGGAGCCTACAACATATCTTTGACCAGAAGGAGCTAAACATGCGTCAACGCCGGTGGGTAGAACTTCTCAACGATTATGACTGTGAGATTCGTTATCATCCGGGCAAAGCAAATGTCGTTGCCAACGCTCTCGGTAGATGGAGCTATTTGCACAACGCCCGTAACGTTCAAGCCCAATATGATCTCGAAACCCTCATCCGCGACGTCCAACATGCCTGCTTTAATGAACGCACTTTGAAGAAGGAAAGGATTCTCAACGATGGAGCCCAGCTAGAGAATAAGTCGAATGGGATATTCCACTATCTGGACCGAATTTGGATCCCGAAACGGACCAATTTACGACAGATTTTGATGGACGAAGCCCACAAATCCCGATACTCTATTCATCCCGGTACTGATAAGATGTATTAGGACCTGCGCTACAAGTACTGGTGGCCGGGCATGAAGAGAGATATCGCCCTCTATGTTTCAAAGTGCCTGACTTGCTCGAAGGTCAAGGCCGAACACCAAAGACCCTCTGGCTTACTCGTTCAACCCGAGATCCCTGTGTGGAAGTGGGAGAGTATAGCTATGGACTTCATAACGAAACTTCCACGCACGCCATCAGGTCACGACAGCATCTGGGTTGTCGTTGACCGTTTGACTAAATCTGCTTACTTTCTGCCGATATGGGAAGACTACAAGGTAGAAAAATTAGCCCAAATCTACACCAAGGAGATCATTTGTCGACATGGGACGCCTCGCGACATCATTTCTGACCACGATGCTCGGTTTACCTCGCGTCTTTGGGAAACATTTCAATTTGCTCTCGGTACTACGCTTAATCTAAGTACCCTTGAAGACATGCTCCGTTCGTGTGTCATAGATTTTGGTGGTAATTGGGATGCCTACTTACCTTTAGTCGAATTCTCGTACAATAACAGTTATCATTCCAGCATTCAAATGGCACCATTTGAGGCATTGTATGGAAGAAGATGTCGATCGCCCATTGTATGGCACGAGATCGGGCACTCACAATTAACTGGTCCTGAGCTATTACAAGAAACAACTGACAAAATCCTCCAAATTCGAGACAATCTACTGAAAGCTCGGAGTCGTCAGAAAAGTTACGCCGATAAACGATGCAAGCCCCTTGAATTTGACGTTGGCGACCATGTACTCCTAAAGGTATCACCTTGGAAGGGTGTGGTCAGATTCGGCAAGAAAGGAAAGCTCGCGCCTCGATATGTTGGACCCTTTAAGATTCTGGAAAGGATCGGAAAAGTGGCCTACAGACTCGAACTACTGGAGGAACTTAACAACGTTTACCCGACTTTCCACGTTTCGAACCTCAGAAAGTGCCTGGCTGAGCATGATTTACACGTACCCCTTAAGGATCTCCAAGTAAACGAAACACTACACTTCGTGGAAAAGCCTGTCGAGATCATGGACCGCCAAACCAAGCAGCTCCGACGCTCGCGCATTCCCATTATGAAGGTCCGATGGGAAGGCAAACGAGGCGCAGAGTTCACTTGGGAACTCGAAAAGGACATGAAGGCGAAGTACCCGCAGTTGTTTGTTACGGCTTCGACCTAATTTCGGGATGAAATTCCCTTAAGTAGGGGAGGCTCTAACACCCCGTGTTTCGGAAGCCAAAGTCAAAGTTAAGATTGAAGTCAAAGGAAGAAAAGATTGCTAATTGTGATCTGTCACTCCTTGGTCAACTCCTGTTTTGACTTCTTTGACTTGTAGATAATCTATTTATGTTATCGCGTTAGTTGTATTATGTGGAGAACTTGTTAATAATCGAGGTTTAATCGCATGTTTAATCGATTTATCGCTTATCGCAATCGCAATTCGAATTATGTGTTCTAGATATTATTTTACGTGTGTGCGCTATTTATGTGTTAATTGTGCATGTTATGTTTATGTTGAGGTGTTAATCGCAATCGAAATCACAATCTATCGCATCGCAATCGAATCGAAACGCTAAACGCAAGTTGATTATAGTGATTGTATGTTAGATATAGTAGTTGGGATTAAAAGTAATTTGATGAGAAACTCTATCGCGTCGCTCACTCGAATCGCATCGCAAAGCTTAATACGCGAATCGAATCGAAACGGCAAAACTCATCGCACCGAACTCAAGGATCGAGTGGCCAATCGAGTGAGTGGCCATCCGATTGGATTGCCATCCGATCGGGTTGCCATCCGACCGAGTTGCCACCCGATCGAACTGCCACTCGATCGACCAGCCTATCTCCCCATTTTCCTTTTTAGGAAACCCTATAAATACCCCTCATATGTCACATCACTTGATGTGACAGCTCTCACTCGACCCAACTCGTTCCAGCCTTCATTTTTCTCGATTTCTCCCGATTCTTGTAAGTTTTCAACCTAAATCTTGTACTTTCTTGATCTACACGCACTCCTACACCTTTCTATCTTTCAAATCTTGACTTTTGACCGTGAAATCAACGGATTTGAGGTGTTCTAGGATGATGTCATCATGGTGTTCTTATGAACTTCATGTTTTGGCTTCAATCCACCAAGAACAACTTAGATCTGGACGATTTCCACATGAATAAACAAAGATCTTGCATAGATCTAAACATATTCATGACGAAAAGGGTTAAAAGATGGTTTTCTTACTTTCTTTCAACTCTTTTACACTCAATGCACTCAAAACTGATAGAATCGGAGCTTGTTCTGATCTTCCACTCATTCCTAGTGATGTATTAGTTCCAGATCTGAATTCTATCTGAGAGACATTAATTTCGGGTTTGAACATGAACCACCGACTCGAACCATGAACCGGTCGAACTTGGGTGATTCCTGTTCGGTCGGGTCACATGGGTCGAGATAAGGTTTCGGTTGTTCAAACAAGACATCAAAACGTCACGTTCAAAATTACAAAACTTCAAACAGAAAGAAGTGTTAGGACGATCAGACTGTCGGAACGGATTGTCGTCGGATCGGATTGCCATCCGATCGACCGGCCATCCAATCGGGTTGCACTTGGTTTCATTACTTAAACTTTTATTCAAACTATTCAAGGATCTGAACGTTGAACTGCTTACCACCCTATCGGATTGCCATCCGATCGAGTGACCGTTTGATCGTGTGACGTTTGGGACCTGGTACTTAAACAATTTTCAACATGTTCAATATGTACGGATTGCCACCCGATCGGATAGCCATCCGATCGAGTGACCATCCTGCTGTGAACTTGTTCTCAAAACTGAAAAGCCTCGCCAATCGAATTGCTGTTCGATTGAACGACCGTCAGATCGACCGACCTGAAGGGTAGAGATACTTCTCTATTTTCAAAATGCTACAACGAAAACTTCAAAGTACAAACCATCATACACAAACACAACCTCACCAAACGAGGTGTCAATCCAATCGAATGGTCATCCGATCGGATGACCATCCGAACTGATTGCCACCCGATCGACTGGCCATCCGATCGGATTACCGTCCGATCCTTGGTACACCTACACCGTTTTACGCGCCAACTTTCGCTTATGCTATCGTTAACTGTTCAGGCTAATTCTGCTCTAGTGCTCCCTTCAATCCATTAACTTTATCGCTGTGAGTATACTTGAACCCTTTTTGCTTTACGCACTTTTGGGTGTTACATACGTTACTTATTCTAAATTACATCAAACACACTATGCAATACTTTACCGCTAACAGCTACTGCATGTTATACGTGACTCTATGAATGCTTGTTTGTTATGTTTACACATAGATAGCTGTCTACCTGCCTTAGCAATGATAGTACTATAGTTTGGACTCAGCACCTGTTCACTCAGGGGTTGTTAAGGACAACTAATCACATGGTTCACAGTGGTGAATATGTGTTACGAACTGCCTTGGGCAGTCAACCCGCAGTCATTGGTATTGATAGGATCATGTCGATAACTTACATGCTTCACGTCACACGTTGTACGTGCTGGTTATGCGTAAACGATTTCAAACTCTATATGCTATTATCAAACTTGTATTCTCACCTTTACACTATGTGTATTGACTTTTACTTTAACGTATGTGGCATGTGCATAAGATGCTAGGATGCCTTGTTTGCTGTGTGATGAAATCGAGGCTAGGAAAGAGTCTAGAAACAAATAAACAATTTATCTATTTTGAAATATGAGTTGTCGGATCAGAATCTGTCTATGAGACAATTATTTGTAATAACTGTTTTATTTAGATATGTTATGGTATGGGACATGACGTTTTAAATATCTGGTAATTAATAGTTGTTATGGATACTCATGGACAATCTGTTTCGCTCAGTGTCGCGCCCCGATGATTCCGCCATCGGTTGGGGTGTGACAATAAATATGAAGAAAGGAAAGTTGATACACTATGTCGACCCTCCAAGCTTCACCCCAAAGACAAAAACAACAAACCAGACGCCAAGCATGGGGCTGTGCCAGCCGGGCATAGGTCGTGCCCCCATTCAAGATTCCTATAGGATAAAGACAAACAGAAAACGACAATGGACACGGGGCCATGCCTCCTAAGCACGGGTCGTGATCAACTCTCAGATTTGCAAATCTGGGTTCGTACAACAAGTACAGGAGACACGGGGCTGTGCCGTTGACACACGGGGTCGTGTGTACAGATGGGCTGACAACAGCATTAAATGAAGACTGAGAAGGGAAGGACACGGGGCCGTTCCTGGAGGGCACGGGGCCGTGTGAAGCTACTTTTTTCAACTATAAAAGGAGGTGCTTGGCTCACTTGCAACTCATCCCTTGGCAAACCACTTCTCTCACACCTGCCATCACTCCATCACCACTACCACCATCATCCACCACTTTCATCCATCATCCATCCTTAGAGTGTGTAGTAGTCCCGGGATCCAAGATCGATAGTAGGAGTTTT
Source organism: Helianthus tuberosus (assembly GCA_030545235.1). NCBI lineage: Eukaryota > Viridiplantae > Streptophyta > Magnoliopsida > Asterales > Asteraceae > Helianthus > Helianthus tuberosus. Next base: position 5,032 of record JARYGA010014611.1, read on the forward strand.
TGTCAAGCAAAGGCCATGCTTGGCTAATCTCTTACATCACTTGGTGAAGACAAAATCATTAGTTATTACTTATGATTTCCTAGCTTTGGTAACTTTTTATTTGGGTTAGTATTAATGACTTTAATAACTGTTTTTTTATATTGAAAGAGAACTTTATTCAATCATGTCTTCATGTTTTGTCGATTCACTCATTCTTGTCTTTAAGGTCTATATAAAGCGCATTAACTGCCTAGAAGGGGGTTAGAAGGGTGGTTGGGTAAAGTTCTTGCCTCGTTCAATGTATAGATCCTGTGAGGACTTGATCTAAGCTTATTAGGACTTCCTTTGAGGCAGATAACATCAAATCGGGGGAAGTAAGAACGACTTGCGATCCCTTATAAATTAACTACTATTAAAACTTTAAACCGGCCTTACGGGACTGTATCCCTGCTGAATCAGACCCATATGGCTGAGGGTAGCATTGCCTCCAAAAGAGGGACATGCCACATTTTGCATTAATAACTTACTTAATTATCTTTCAATAATTCGGCCTTGCGGGACTGTATCCCTGCTGACGCAGACCAATATGGTTGAGGGTAGAGTGGCCTCCAAAAGAGGGACATGCCACTATAACTAAGATAATCTCTTAAAAAACCCAAAGCAAGGAAATCATCAAAGGATACATAAATGACGAGTCAGATCCAAGTGATTTTATCTTGTCTATCTGTTTTATTTATTTATTTCGTTTCTTTATTTTACTTATCTAAAAATCTTTTCTTCAAAATTTGGTTAGATTAGACGTCGATGATATTCCGGTATTAAAGCTCTTGTGTCCTTGGACGACCTCGGTATCTTACCATCACTATACTACGACAATGATGGGTTCACTTGCCTTAGCGTGTCGTAGAGAGTGATAGTTTTATATCGTGTTTTATAAACTTAAAGCTTAATAAATGAGTAAAAAGGTACTTAAAAATACATCAAAAAATCCGTACACTCGCGACACGTTAAGTTTTTGGCGTCACTGCCGGGGGCACAAGGCTTTTAAGAAAGTTTAGAATCGGTGGCTAATCATTTTTAGATTTTCTAATTTTCTTTTTAGGTTTTTTCTTCTTTTTCTCATATTTTTCTACTTTCTGCAAGAGTAACACGAGGCCATGTGTGATCAACACGGGGCCGTGTCACATTCTCAGTACCATCAAACTGTTTTCTGCATATACGAGCTGCGGCACGGGGCCGTGTGACAACAACAGTTTGTAAAAAAAAAACACAGTAACCGCCTGATCCCGACAGTTAAAACTTATCTGGCAAACATGGATGTAATGATTATTTTTACCCCCGCCACTCTTACAGTGACTGGTGTCTATTATGTAGAGGAATGCATAAGGAATTAGAATGTGTCATTCTAAGATTTAATCCCCACTATTTAGACCTATCATTTTCCTGTGACGATCACCTTAAGATGTGCGGGAGTAAAAACAATAATGACATCCATCCACCTGAATCCCATCAAACCTCTTTCCTAGGAGACATAGAAGACGTAAGTTAAATAGAAAAGAGGATTCTCCAAAAACTCAAAGAAATAGAATCCATGATGAAGGCGCGATATTCATCAAGGGACAAAAGAAAAGGAGAATCGATGGAGCCACATTCAGTTACAAACAACACCGAGACCAACGAACCTACCCTAGTCACTTGCGAATACGAAGGTGTTAGCCGTCCCTGTATCGACCTCGAGATGACAGTCCCCTTTACAGTGTGTGAGTTTCACACCGACGGTTTGAATGGGAGCGAGTCGACTCACACCTTCTTTAACAAGAGCTCGAAAAAGATAAATAAAGGAAGGTTTCGCTCTCCTACTTTTAATCTAGGATTCTATCTTTCTGATAACCTCTTGCGTTTTCGTACTTCTCGCCGGAGCCTAAGGTATATCAGTCAATATAGTGTTGTTCCAACTAGTAAGGAACCTGTGACATTTGTGTCTTTCAAACATTGTACAACTCTGAACAATTCAATAATCAATGAAACACTTTGTTTTATTTCCAAGATTTATATAATTACATATGATAATTGCAGGTTTTATACGTAAATTCTTACGTAAACGTAATCAGTTTAATGCAACGTACACTCTGGAACAATGACATAAGCTAAACATACCCTAAAAACCCTTTACATAACTTAGAAATAAGTTTTGAGGGGTTCGGTATGGCAAAAACAAGCTTATTCGGTCACAGGGACTATTTGCGACAAAAATCCACTGGCCAAAACCTACATTTTTACGCTTTTAGCCACTTTTCAAACAAAAATCCATACCCCTATCCAAAACCTACCCTTTAAACGTTCTCTTGATATTTACAAAGATTATGTCAAAAAGGAGGAGGTTTGATTACTTGTTAAGCCTATGGTAGAAGTAAGTTCCACACCGAGACCGAGCGTTTCACTTATACATCTTCGGCCAAGTATTGAGTGATCACTTGTGAGGTGTGTGAAATTGTATGGAGTTTAATGAAATTTTAAGAGGCATGTTATGCCTAAAATATATTTTTCTTATAAAGTGTTCTGAATAAATCATGTCAAATAGAATTGTAAATAAAATAAAAACAAAATAAAAAGAACTTGGATTTACCAACACTCTAAGACCCAAAAACTTAACAACCCCTTAAAAAAAACTCAACTCTTGTACATGTAAACCTACTAGCTTAACCAACTGACCTTACCTACCCTTGGAGGTTACGGCGATGTTATGACACTAGTTCAAACCCATGACCCCTTCCTGTGGGGTGCCCGACCCCCCCTAATAATTTTAAAAGATTAAATTTAAAATTACATATAGTCTTAAAATATAGTAACTTGATATTTTAGTCCCTGAGGTTTGTCCAAATTTGCCATTTTAGTCCAAATAGTTTTATCTCATCTGGGTCCCTAACTTTTCCCTTTTTGTTGCCATTTTGATCACATACCTTAACTCCGTCCAAAAACCTCATTTTTAACCAGAAGTATTTTGGGGATTTTCAATTTAGATCTTTCCAGATGCCATTTTGATCCATTCTTTTTTTCTATTTCTGATTCAAAAACCCTTTGATTACTAATAAACATAAAACAAAATATTAATAATTAATTAATATATACACACACTCTTTCTCACTCTTCCCCCAACCTCCCCCTCTCTACCTCTACCTCTCTCTGCATCTCTCACCCAACACCACCGTGTACCACCACTCACAACCACAACCACTACCACCACCACTCACCACTATTTCACCATATAGCCTACCAGCAACTTGCTTTTCTATCACACCCTGATATTTCCACATATTACCGGTGGGCCCGACGAGGAGTATCGTGACGTAGTTGATATCATCATTGTCAATAAACACAATATAATAGCACAGCGGAAGGCTTGGTGAAATAAACTATTACAAACCATAGTGTCTGAGTGTTCGAATAAAAGAATATACAGACTTGGTTGTAATAAGATCCACAGGCGGATCATAAAATAAAATACAAGAAACTGAAATAACAGACTCCAGGTATCTAGGGATTTGCAAGATCCTCTTATATGACACCTAGTAGCTCCAGCCTATTTACGAGAAGTACCTATCAATCAGTCTTAAGAAAATACGTCAGTTTACACTGGTAAATACAATTAACTGACTCATTTGAAAAGTGTTTATGAAAATTGATTTAAGTGCACAAGGCACAAATCATTTATAATTTGGGACAATTATTTAAGATAATCTTGTATACAGATTTATATGTTTGTCATACAATTGGGGCCGGTTGGAAGCCGGTCTTGATTAACCGACTCACCACTTATAGAACCCACAAAGGAGTTATCCCCAACATGTGGGCTTATATTTTAGCATTTGCATCTATCAGGTGTATGCCTACACCCTGTGCATAGGTCGTGGCCATTTTCAAATGAAATGAGCCGAGGATATCCAGGACACGGTCGTATTAACCCCCAATGTTTATGTTATCAAACAAGACAGATTAAAACGGGTTATGCAAATTTATTAATCACAATCCGATTAAATGATTTCATACCCGACCAAGCGGTATTATTAAAATACCGTATCCCAAGCCCGTATAAGGGAAAATAAGTTAAAAGTATTTACCTGAGCTAAAAGTGAGAAGTAACTCAGCCCGTATATTCCTAAAGCTTTATGATAATACCTTCTACTAAAGCTACTCAATCTGTATGGAAGGTTTAATAACCTATTAGGATGCTAACGGGTCTTTATTTAAGTCAAAGACTTAGACCGGCTAGCTAGAAAGAAACTTTACGGTTCTTAACGCTAGATTAAGCGGAGACCGGAATAGAATATGGTTTAGAACCGACAAGTTTGGATACTTGTATAATATGGGTAAACTAAACACATTCTGGAATTTGAGGATTTAATGAATAGGTTAAACCCGTTTCGGCTATTTTACGTAAACTAGTCACATAAGCCGATCCGAATGCATAAATGCATAACGGGTAACCAAATGAATTATATACAGGTCTCAATTGTTATTATGCTTAAAATATGTTAATACATCAGTAGGATGTTAACATATATGCCCAAAAAGTATTTAAAACCAAATTAAGTCCCGTAAGGGCATTTTGGTCATTTTAATGATTATAAAGGAGATTTTATAACAACCTGAGGTTCTGGTCTTTGATAATCAGTAAAAATATTTATTTTATCACATTACATTAGTAAGATATTATACATATGTGAGGTTTACCATTTATGGCCAAACTATGCCCCGAAAGGGCATTTTGGTCATTTCACATATGCTTTTAAGGACATTTTTGGAAGTCTGAGTTCGTGACTTATACTTACTGTAATAATATTGAAATTTGTTTAAATATTTAGTAGGTAATAAGTCTTAGGTGTTAAATATGGTTTTAAACCATACTATGCACCTAACTAGTATAAAACTCGCTATTTGATGATAATTAAGATGTTTATGTAAATCTAAGATTTTGATCAGTTTTAAGTGCTTAAAATAATTTATTTAATGTATGAAATCAGTTGGAAAAAGTTTGGCATTCGAATCATTTGTTAATCTCATTTTATGCATGAAAGGGTATTATCGTCATTTACCGATTTACACAAGAACTCTATGATATGGGCAGATTATAATCTGACCAAAAATCCTAAAAATCCTTTAAGATAATATCTTAACAGTAGGTAATGAGTTTTCGGTAAAAATCCAAGTTTAAACATGTCTTATGCAAGATATCGCAATTTAATTAATAAAAAGCTTCTATTTACGATATCGAACATAACTTCAATTTGAGACCAAGAACTAATGTCAAATTTTCGGGATAAGCTTATATATCAGTAACAAAGGTTTTTGTCCTCTCACATTTCTAAAAATCTCATTTATATGTCAAAAGGGCAATTATGGCATTTATAAGCATATTAACAAACAAGAGCATATAATTCAAACTACTAAGGACCAAGCAATATAACTCCAGGGGGTTATACTACTATATAATATGGTCTTAATGGATGCTTAAAACATGGGAGAATTAAGCTTAAATGGGTCAGAACTGAAAGTCAAAGCAAAAGTCAAGCTTTTGCGACTTTCGGTTATGAACCGACCTTAGACTGATAATTGCCGGGTTAGACAGGTTTAAACATGTTCTAATACTAATTACCAAGTTATTAGAATGCTAAAATATAATTTATAACCTCTGTTTTTTTAGTTTAGATCATTATTAAAGTTTATGTCCAGTTTGACTTTTTGACTAACTAGTTTGACCCGACAATTAACTAGTCAAACGAAATAATTAGGAGGTGCCATTTTAAGGGTTAATCACCTACATTAATATGGTCACATAACCACTTTTATTTTGGTCAGTGGCTGGACCATTTATGATTAAACCGAAAGTCAAAGTCTAATTACGATATCTTTGACTTTTCGGTTTTTAAGCTAATAAAATGAACTAAGTAGGGACTAAGACACTTACATAAGGTCCTAGCTATCTTTTCTACACTTCTTGATCCTCTTCTAATGCTGGCTATCTCCAGAAGTGAGTTTTTGAATTGTTGCAAATGAAATGAGCACTTGAACAAATGAATTTAGGGTCCTTATATACTAATTTATCATGCATTAGGATGTTTGCAGCTGTTTTGGAGGCATCTAGGATCACCCCAGGTGTCCTAGTGGTATTACAAGTCCGTTAAACAGCCCATGGTATCGATTAGAATGAGGTTAAGTCGGTTCTGAGCCGAAACTTGCACCTGTCCACACTTTTCTGCGCTGGGCAGTCCCTCGCGGGCCGCGTAGGATCAGAGGGGGGGTTTACGCGCCCCGCGTCAACCTGTTGATCAGGTTAAACATGTTTCAATCTTGGCAGTTTTAGTCCCTGGTCCTTAGAAACTTAATACAACCTCATTTTTGGCATATAAGGCCCTTGTAGTTAGTTTGTAGAGGTTCATGGGAGTATAACCAAACTCTGTTAGGCCTGGTTTCGTTAAATATCACCATAAACATAAGTTTCATCATGTTGACACTTTTCACCCAAAGTCTTGAAAACTTGTATAACGATCTCGAAACCACATGAAATTTATACTACTTATTCTTGAGAGTATATTTGAATATTTCGAAGCCTCGAGTTCATTAAAAGGTCACTCAGAGGTAAGAATTAACATGTTGACACGTTTAACCCCTGTAGTTTATAATCTTCCGATTATTTTCATAAACGGCTTCTTATATCCAATTAATCACTCGTTTAAGAATATATTATTTGTGTATGGTCATTCAGAGGCACAAGTTTGGCATGTTGACACTTTTAGTCCATGTGGTTTCATATTTTTATTGTTTGGCAACTTTAGTCCTTCAAACTCAATCTTTCACATATTTAGAGTTTAGGACACGTGTCTTTACATAATTGGACACGTTTTTATGTGGTGTTACATCCTAACCCCCTTAAAAGAAATCTCGACCCTGAGATTTACTGGAATAAGTGAGGGTACTTCTGTCGTATAGTGGACTAAACTTACCACGTAAATTCAGGGCCTCTACGAGCATCCCATTTAACTTTCACTATAGGCACGTGCTTTCTTCAGAGCTTTTTAACCTGACGATCCTCGATCGATATAGGTCTTTTAACAAACCTCAGGCTTTCATCAATTTGTACGTCTTTATGAGATATAGCTAGCGATTCATCAGCTAGACATTTCTTGAGATTACAGATGTGGAACACATTATGAATTCCACTCAGCTCTTCAGGCAAGTTTAGCTTATAAGCTACACTGCCAACACATTCTATGATTTCGAATGGTCCAATATACCTAGGGCTTAGCTTGCCCTTCTTACCAAAATGCATCACACCTTTCTAGGGTGATACTTTTAGTAAGACCTTGTCGCCCACCTCAAACTTTAGAGGTTTTCGCCTCTTGTCAGCATAACTTTTCTGTCTATCCCTGGCAGCTTTCAGGCGATCACGGATTTGGATAATCTTGTCCATTGTTTCAAGGACTCTATCAGGTCCTGATAATTGAGCTTATCCTACTTCCGCCCAACAAATATGCGTTCTGCATTTTCTTCCATACAATGCCTCAAATGGCGCAGCCTGAATGCTAGTATGATAACTGTTATTATAGGAGAACTCGATCAAAGGTAGGTGGTCATCCCAGCTACCTCCCAAATCAATAACACATGCTCGAAGCATGTCTTCCAAAGTTTGAATTATACGCTCACTTTGTCCATCTATCTAGGGATGGTAAGCAGTACTAAAATTCAAACGAGTGCCTAAGGATTGTTGGAAACTTTTCCAAAAGTGAGAGGTGTATCTAGTATCTCTATCAGAAATAATAGACACCGGCACTCCGTGAAGGGATACAATTTTATCCACGTACAACTGAGCTATCTTGTCAGAGCTATGAGTTTCCTTAATGGGTAAGAAGTGTGGTGACTTAGTCAGACTAAGGGTGTCACACCCCAACCGATGGCGGAATCATCGGGGTGTGGCACTGAGCGAAACAAGTTGTCCAGGAGTTTCCATAACAACTACGATTACCAATTATTTAAACATCACGTCCCATACCATACCATGACATAACAAGCAGCATAGTTATTACAGACAAATCAAAGATAAATTGTTCTGTTCCGATAACTCAGATTCAATTAATTAAATTGTACGTTGGTTTCTAGACTCTCCTAAGCTTGATTCCATCATATAGCAAGCACGCATCCTAAGCACCTGTCACATACGTTAAAATAAAGTCAATACACATAGTGTAAAGGTGAGCATACAAGTTTGATATAGCATAATAGAGTTCGAAATAGTTTACGCATAACCAGCATGAAACATGTACAAAGTGAAGGCAAGTAGGTTATCGACAGAGAAATATGCACATACGTGACTGCGAGTTATAGAATGCGTAACACATATCCCCACTGGGACACGTGAAGTAAAGCCCTTAACAACCCCTGTCCACGACAAGTGCTGAGTCCAAACTATAGTACTATCGTTGCTAAGGTGTCAGGCAACAATCACTGTGTTAACATAACATACAAGCATTCATCGAATAACACGTAGCATGCAATAACGGTTAGCGTATAAATAGTGTTTTACGTCGTGTGTAGATTGTGATTTAGAATAAGTAACGTATGTAACACCCAAAAGTGCGTAAAGCAAAAAGGGATCGAGTATACTCACATATTGTGTTTAACAAGTAAACACTCTCTTGGATTGAAGGGAGCGCTGAGAGATTAGCCTGAACAGTTAATGATAGCATAAACGATGAGCGGTGCGTAAAATGGTGCAAAAGTACCAAGTGTCGATTGGTAATCCGATCAGATGGCTAGTCGATCGGATGTCAATCAGTTCGGATGGTCATCCGATCGAATGGCCATTCGATTGGATTGACATTCGTTTGGTAAGGATGTGTTTATGTATGATGGGTTTGAAGTTTTCGTTGTACCATTTTAAAAACAGAGAAGTATCTCTACCCTTCAGGTCGTCGATCGAACGGTCATTCGATCGGATAGCGATCCGATTGGCAGGACACTTAGTGAGAACAAGTTCACAGCAGGATTGTCACTCAATCGGATAGCGATCCGATCAGATGGCAATCCGTTAGTTACTGATGGTCTTTGAAAATTGAAAATGATTAAGTGTCGAAGTTCCAAAAGTCACATGATCAGATGGTCATTCGATCGGATGGCTATCCGATCGGATGGTAATCCGTTCGACTTTCAGAACCTTGAAAGTTTGAATGAAAAGTTTAAGTGTGAAACCAAGTGCAATCCAATCGGATTGCGGTTCGGTCGGATGGTAATCTGATCGGACGGCGATCCGTCCCGCGATCTGATCCTTTGCAAACTTGGAAGTTGTTACGTTTTGAAGGTTTTTGCAGTTTTGATCAAGACGGTATGACAACGTGCTAAACAAGAGTAACCCCATCATGACCAAAGTGATCCGGTCATACAGGAACCACCCTAGTCCGATCAGTTCACTGTTCTAGACGGTTGTTCATGTTTAACCCGAAATCAGTTGTCTCTTGGATAAAATTCAGATCTTGAACTAACACATCACTGAAAAAGAGTAGAAAATCAAAACGAGCTCCCATTCTATCGGTTTTAAGTGCATTGAGTGTAAAAGAGTTGAAAGAAAGTTAGAAAACCATCTTTCAATCCTTTTAACCATGAATAGGTGTAGATCTATGCGAAAACATTGATTATTCATGGGGAAATCCTTCAGATCTAAGTTGTTCTTGGTGGAATGAAGCTAAACCTTGAAGTTCATAAGAACTCCATGATGACATCACCCTAGAACACCTCAAATCCGGTGATTTCACGGTTAAAAGTTAAGATTCAAAGGTGAAAAAGATGAAGGAGTGTGTGTAGATCATAAAAGTACAAGATTTGAGTTGAAAACTTACAAGAATCGTGAAAAATCAGGAGAAAAGAGAGCTTGAGTACGACTGGTCGAATGAGGAGCTGTCACATCACAAATGATGTGACAGGAGGGTATTTATAGGGTTTCCAAAAGAGGAAAGTGCATAAGTGTCGGATTGGTCACTGATCAGATGGCAATCCGATCGGATGGCCACTCGATCGGTTGGCCACTCAATCCAGGTGTCCGGCGCGTTGAGTTTTGTCGTTTCGAATTCGCGTGTTGAGCGTTGCGATGCGTTTCAAGCGAGCGATGCGATAGATTTATATTAAACACACAAATACTATGTCTAACATACAATCATCTTAAGTAACTTGCGTTTAGCGTTTGTGATTCGATTGCGATAGAGTTGCGATTGCGTTTCGATTAATCACCACAAAACAAAAACATAAATAAACACGCACAAGTAACACCTAAATAGCACACACACGTAAAACAATATCCAGAACGCATAATTCGAGTTGCGAATGCGATAGCGATAAGTCGATTAGTGATTAGACATGCGATTAAATAGCGATTAAACCTCAATTATTAATAGATACTCCACATAATACAACTAAAACAAATAAATAATAGAATTCGATTACCAGTCATTAACGTACAATCAATAGTTAAGCAAGGAGTGACAGATCGCAATTAGCAATCTTTTCTTCCTTTGACTTTGACCTTGACTTGTACTTTGACTTTCCAAAAAGGCGGGTTGTTACAGCCTCCCCTACTTTAGGAAATTTCATCCCGAAATTTAAGAAGTAGGCGTAACAAACAGTTGCGGGTACTTCGCCTTCATGTCACTTTCGAGTTCCCAGGTAAACTCGGCACCGCGTTTGCCTTCCCAGCGAACCTTCAAAATAGGAATGCGTAAGCGTCTGAGCACCTTGGTTTCTCGTCCCATGATCTCGAAAGGCTTTTCCACGAAATGTAATGTTTCGTCCACTTGTAAATCTTCTAGAGGGACATGTAATTCCTGGTCGGCCAAGCACTTTTTGAGGTTCGAAACGTGGAAAGTCGGGTGGACATTACTAAGTTCCTCCGGTAGTTCGAGTCTGTAGGCCACTTTCCCAATCCTTTTCCAGAATCTTAAAGGGTCCAACATATCGAGGCGCGAGCTTTCCTTTCTTGCCGAATCTGATCACCCCCTTCCAAGGTGCAACCTTTAGGAGTACGCGATCGCCAACATCAAATTCAAGGGGCTTGCGGCGTTTATCGGCGTAACTTTTTTGTCGGCTCCGAGCTTTCAACAAATTATCTCGGATTTGTAGGATTTTGTCAGTCGTTTCTTGCAACAGCTCAGGACCGGTAATTTGCGCGTCTTCGATCTCGTGCCATACATTAGGCGATCGACATTTCCTTCCGTATAATGCCTCAAATGGTGCCATTTGGATGCTAGAATGATAACTGTTATTGTACGAGAATTCGACTAAAGGTAAGTGCGTGTCCCAATTACCACCGAAATCTATGACACACGATCGGAGCATGTCTTCAAGGGTGCGAATCGTTCTTTCAGTCTGACCATCGGTTTGGGGATGGAAAGCGGTACTTAGGTTAAGCGTAGTACCAAGAGCAAATTGAAACGTTTCCCAAAGATGCGAGGTAAACCGACCATCGCGGTCAGAGATGATGTCACGAGGCGTCCCGTGTCGACAAATGATCTCACCGGTGTAGATTCGGGCTAATTTTTCTACCTTAAAGTCTTCTTGTATCGGTAGGAAATGAGCTGATTTAGTCGAACGGTCGACTACAACCCAGATGTTGTCATGACCTGATGTCGTGCGCGGAAGTTTTGTTATAAAGTCCATAGCTATACTCTCCCATTTCCACATCGGGATCTCGGGTTGTATGAGTAAGCCAGAGGGTCTTTGATGCTCAGCCTTGACTTTGGAACAAGTCAGGCATTTTGAAACATAGATAGCGATATCCTTCTTCATGCCCGGCCACCAGTACTTGTAGCGCATGTCCTGGTACATCTTGTCAGCACCGGGATGAATAGAATACCGAGATTTGTGGGCTTCATCCATCAGAAGTTGTCGCAAATTAGTACGCTTGGGAATCCAAATTCGGTCCAAATAATGAAAGATACCATTCGATTTATTCTCGAGTTGGGTGCCATTGTTTAGAATCATTTCCTTCTTCAAAGTATGTTCGGTAAAACAAGCATGCTGAGCGTCACGTATAAGGGCTTCGAGATTATTGTGACAACTCGAGTTTTCGACTTTCACTTTCGCATTAAATGCACGTTGACTTTGACTGTTTAGTTGTTGACCTGTTTGACTTCGTAACTGTACACTTTGTGTTATGATAAAATGTAGTGTACTTGCATGGTTATGTGTAATATGATAGCTTGCATACTGTTTGAAAACTTAGACTTGTAAACCATAAAACAACTCGACGAAACAAGTGAGATTCGCCAAGATCGATCTCGACGAAACAGATCAGTTTCGTCAACACCGTCTCGACGAAACAGGCTGTTTCGCCAAGCCCAGTTTCGCCAAGCCCATTAAGGGCCCAGAACGGTAATTCGTCCATATTAACGTGAACCGACTTCTGTTTCCACAATTTCGGCGAACAAGAAACCCTAGAACTCTCTTCTGCGCGATACGGCCACAACCATCGTTCACCATCATCCCTAGCTCTCAAATCCTTGTTCCTTCATCTCAAATCGGTTAGTGTGTGTTTGTTAATCGATTCTATGTTTCTGTATTATATAGATTCTTGCTGGTGCATATGATTGATGTGTGTTACTACTGTGATGAGAGTATGATGGTGATGATATAGATTTCGATTATGTATGATGTAGTAGGATATATATAAATGTTATGCGAAACTTGACACAATCGAATGCTCGGTTCTGAATGTTGTTTATATGGCTTAATTCTGATTACATTAGTATCTTGATAGGGATTGATGTGATGATGTTGTATGTTATTTGATATGCTATACACATAAACTAGGGTTTATGCTAGACAATGATTCTTGGATGGTTGATTTATGATGATTCGATATGCACATTGATCTTCATATGATTTCTGCTATTGATGACGACTGCTAGAATGATTAGGGTTTATGTGTTATTCGCATTCTGCTGTAACTGATGTCTGCTAAGCTGATCTGTCCGACGAAACAGGACTCTCGGCGAAACAGAATGTGTTTCGCCAAGAGTCATCGACGAATTAGAATCCTGTTTCGCCAATTAAGACCACGACGAAACAGAACGTGTTTCGTCAACTGTGTGTGTCGCCAACTTATGTGTTTCGTCAATATCTGTGTTTCGCCAACATGTGTGTTTCGCCGAATAGCTGATCTGTGCAGGAACTTGAGTTAATTCTGTTAAGTGTTAACTGGAATATGTAACTGCTGTTAAATGTTAAACATGACTGGTGTGATTGTGATTACGTGTTACCTGCTTACACATGAACAACTTAAACACAAACTGATTATGTATACGTGCGTACTTTAGGACGTGATTGATTAACTATGAGCACACTTAGCATACCGAGCAAACCAAGGTGAGTTCACACAGCCAAGGCATGGGATTCCCCGGTGGTTTGGGAATGGGTTAAGAAATTAAAAATGGAACCTACATATCCTCCTTGGGTAGGATATGTACCGCCATCCTCCATGGGTAGGATGCCAATATTAATACTGCGTATTCTCCTTGGGTAGAATACATACGTACGTCCTCCTTGGGTAGGACAACAAACCTTAACGCATGCTCGTCCTCCTTGGGTAGGACAACAAACCTTAACGCATGCTCGTCCTCCTTGGGTAGGACAATCACACTCGCTACGGTCCTTGGATCAAGAAGGGCACGTACAAACACGACTAGTCTAACACATGGGGAAGCCCCCACTAATCTTCGCAAACATGCCTGGAATGGCCGCGAACTATACTAGAACGATCTTCGCAAACATGCCTTGAGGGCCGCGATGCTATTACATACGATACATGATTACTAATCGAACATACGATTTACGAAATGAACATTATCACTAAATAGCCAACTGTGAACTCGCTCAACTAGTTGTTGACTCTCTGTTACATGCCTTGCAGGACCATAGGTACTTACGGAGCTTGCACGGGAGGCACGGTCGTTGTGGACATGGATCGTGAATGTGTTGTTAAACATTATAACATTTTGTACTTAAACTGATGTTGGGTTTTTACATTAATGCTTCCGCTACACACTTGTTTATATTTGGTTTTGTAAACACCTATCGTATTGATGAATGACTTTTGATATTTATGTACTTATGTTCAATATGATTGGTGGCTTGATCCTGGTCGTGTCACGCCTCCAAGCGGTGGTACTCCGCGTGTGGATTTTGGGGGTGTGACAGATTGGTATCAGAGCCATTGGTTATAGAGAACTTGGTTTTAATAAAGGGAAAACGATTTTTGTTAAAACCAGACTATAACCAGAACAGTGCTCTCAACGATCCACAACGACGCTTCGCTCCACGTGCAAGGCTCAACATCATAGGTACTACTATTCATGTTACTTTACCTACATGCTAGAATTACATAGAACTTTGCTCGTGGTATGCTCAGATTACAGAACCTACTATACGTTATTGCTTGAGAATACTTGTGTGCTTACTTTCTTCGCACTATTCGCGAACCTCTTACCCACATGTTCTCCTTGATGGCAAGATCATGAGTGGACGCGTTAACCTAACTTAAGCCCAGTTGGCGGCTTCGATCACTGAACAAGTTATTGCAGCACTCGCAGCTGCCCAGGCAGGAGGTGTAACCTGCCATCACCACTTACTCTAGGATCTTTAGATCCTACTCTTGTAACTCAACACTAGTGCTTAATTTTGATTACTCTTACGTACACGACAAGTCAACACGCTCAGCCACCTGTATGCACATACAAGACTTTTATGGACTGTCGTCCTACTACTTTCAGCGACACTGAAGGAGCTGTTGGACCCCTCCATTAGTTCGAGGAACTCGAATCGGCCTTCGAATGTGCGAATGACCTGAGGCTCGTAAGGTGATATATGCCACTGATATTCTCGAAGGCACTGCGCAAACTTGGTGGAGCGCGCAAGTTACGATACTGGGGCTGGCGGCTGCTAATGCCACCCCATGGAATGATTTTAAGGAACCTATCAAACGTGAATACAATAGTTATGATGCCATCCACAAGTTGGAAGTGGAGTTCTTTAACATGACGATGACGGGATCAGAGATAGAAGCGTGCACGAAACGATCCAACAAACTGGCAATTTTGTGCCCAACTATGGTGGATCCTCCCATAAAGAGCTTTGAGCTGTACCTCAAAGGCTTAGTACCAGGAATTCAAAGCCATGTGATGACTGCTAATCTTGCTACTATTCAAGATGTTACTCATCTTGCTCATCGTCTCACAGACAAGGCAGTGGGACAGAACAAGCTGCCTCAACGTATCAGCGATACTACTACCACTACTACTTCAACTACTTCTGCTACCCTCAGTAACAATGGATGAAAGTGGGATGGAACCTCTAGCAAGGGTTCGACTACAATTCCGTCCCAGGCACAGCAGTGAAAGGTCGATGACAACTAAAGTCCTGATCAGCAACATTTAGTATTCAAGGGCAGGGTGGATACAAGGGAAACCACCCTAAGCGCAAACGATGTAACTTGCACCACAGCGGGCGACGCAACCGAATTCATTGTCATTGATGCGACAAGCTTGGCCATGGAGCCAAAGATGGTAGAAACTCACGTCCTGCAAACCAGAACCAACAACAACAGCCACAAGATCTATAGAATCGGCGACAACAGCATGGTAACAAGGGATGTTATCAGATGGTGCTGAAGGTCACTTCAAAAGACACTGCCCACGGTTGAACCAGAACCAGAATCAGAACCACAACCAAGGAAACGGGAACTAGGGAAGACAACGGGGGTAATAACGACGGCAATGGTGCCAGGGGTCGAGTGTTCGTGATTGGTCAGGGTGATACTAGTAATGACCTCAACGTTGCGATAGTTACGACATCGTCATTGGTATGGATTGGTTATCCCAACAACAAGCAGAGATCCTATGCAAGGAGAAGATCATTCGCATTTCCCGTACTGGCAAAGAACCTCTCGAAGTTCAAGGCGACAAGAGTGGTGTCGTGAGTGGCATCATCTCTTTCTTGAAGGCTCAGAAGTGTCTGCGAAAAGGCCACGTAGCTATTTTAGCACTCGTTACTGTTACATCGACGACAGAGAAAAAGATTTGGGATATTCCTGTAGTACGCGACTTTCCTCAGGTGTTTCCTGAAGAGTTACCTGGGTTACCGCCTCATCGCCAGGTCGAATTCTAGATCGAGCTAGTTCCAGGAGCAGCACCTATAGCTCGAGCACCTTATCGCTTAGCTCCAACTGAACTGGAAGAACTGTCTAAGCAATTGCAAGAACTTTTGGAAAAGGGTTTCATACGTCCTAGCTCTTCGCCTTGGGGAGCTCCAGTGTTATTCGTAAAGAAGAAAGACGGTACGTTCAGGATGTGTATAGACTACCGTGAACTCAACAAGGTGACGATCAAGAATCGTTATCCTCTTCCGCGCATAGATGATTTATTCGATCAGCTGCAAGGGTCGAGCTACTACTCCAAAATAGACTTAAGGTCAGGATATCATCAGCTGAGAGTCCGGGATGAGGACGTCTCTAAAACAGCATTCAGAACTCGCTACGGTCATTATGAGTTTTTGGTCATGCCATTCGGGCTAACGAACGCGCCTGCGGTTTTCATGGATCTTATGAACAGGGTGTGCAAACCTTATCTTGACAAGTTTGTTATTGTTTTTATTGATGACATCCTAATTTATTCGAAGAATCGGGAGGAACACGAACAGCATTTACGACTTATTTTGGAACTCCTTCGAACGGAACAACTGTACGCTAAGTTTTCAAAATGCGACTTCTGGCTTCGTGAAGTCCACTTTCTAGGCCACGTGGTAAACAAGGATGGGATACATGTTGATCCATCCAAGGTAGATTCGATCAAGAACTGGCCTGCACCTCGCACACCGACAGAAATACGCCAATTCTTGGGATTGGCGGGTTATTACAGACGGTTCATCAAAGACTTCTCAAAGATCGCACAGCCGCTTACACTACTGACACAGTAAGGTGTTGTTTACCGTTGGGGTAATGCACAGGATACAGCGTTTCAGCACTTAAAGGATAGACTTTGTAGCGCACCTATCCTCTCATTGCCGGAAGGCACGGACGATTTTGTAGTCTACTGCGATGCATCTATCCAGGGTCTTGGATGTGTGTTGATGCAGCGGGATAAAGTCATTGCTTATGCTTCGCGCCAACTTAAGATTCACGAACGGAATTACACTACGCACGATTTAGAGCTGGGAGCTGTTGGTTTTGCGCTCAAGACATGGCGACATTACCTGTATGGCACCAAGTGCACCATCTACACCGATCACAGGAGTCTTGAGCATATTTTTCAAGCAGAAAGAATTGAACATGCGACAACGTCGGTGGGTCGAGTTACTGAACGATTACGAATGTGCTATAAAGTACCATCCAGGCAAGGCCAATGTGGTGGCCGACGCCCTCAGTCGAAAGGATACTATACCTAGGCGTGTACGAGCGTTGCAACTCACTATTCAGTCTAGTCTTCCTTCACAGATACGAGATGCTCAGGTAGAAGCATTGAAACCAGAAAACGTCAGGGCTGAAGCTCTACGCGGTTCAAGGCAACGGTTAGAACCAAGGACAGACGGCGCCTACTATGTAACCGGACGCATCTGGGTCCCACTCTATGGTAGTTTACGCGAACTCGTAATGGATGAAGCTCATAAGTCTCGCTACTCAGTACATCCTGGTTCGGATAAAATGTACCACGACCTCAGAACTACATATTGGTGGCCTAGCATGAAGGCCCACATAGCAACTTACGTTAGCAAGTGTTTGACTTGTGCGAGAGTCAAAGCAGAATATCAGAAACCATCAGGCCCACTCCAACAACCTGAGATACCACAATGGAAATGGGAGCAAATTTCCATGGATTTTGTTACTGGCCTACCTAGGTCTCAACGTGGGAATGATACTATTTGGGTGATCGTGGATCGACTCACAAAGTCTGCTCACTTCTTGGCTATCAAAGAAACAGACAAGTTCTCTACCTTAGCAGACATTTACCTTAAGGAAGTTGTCTCGAGGCACGGGGTGCCCACATCTATTATCTCTGATCGTGATGCACGTTTTACTTCAGAACTGTGGCAAGCAATGCACAAATCTTTTGGCTCTCGATTAGACATGAGCACAGCTTATCATCCTCAGACAGATGGGCAGTCTGAGCGCACTATTCAAACTCTAGAAGACATGCTTCGGGCGTGCGTAATTGACTTTGGCAAAGGCTGGGAAAAACATCTGCCACTTGTGGAATTTTCGTACAATAACAGCTACCGCATCAGCATTAAAGCTGCTCCGTTTGAGGCATTGTACGGGCGTAAATGCCGGTCACCTCTTTGTTGGACAGAGGTGGGTGATAGTCAAATCACAGGTCCAGAACTCGTAGTTGATACTACAGAAAAGATTTCTCAGATACGACAACGCATGGCGGCAGTTCGTGACCGTCAGAAAGTATACACCGATAAAGACAGGAAACCACTCGAGTTCCAGGTTGGGGGATCGAGTGCTACTTAAAGTGTCACCCTGGAAGGGTGTTGTTCGTTTTGGTAAACGAGGCAAGCTCAACCCACGATACGTTGGACCATTCGAAATCATTGAGATAATAGGCAAGGTGGCCTACAGATTGAACTTACCAGCTGAACTCAGCGCAGTTCACAACGTCTTTCACGTGTCGAATCTGAAGAAGTGTCTGTCAGATGAGACCCTCATAGTTCCTTTGAAGGAGCTCACTATCGACGAACAGTTGCGATTCGTCGAGGAACCAGTTGAAATCACGGACCGGGATGTTAAGGTCCTCAAGAACACGAGAATCCCTCTTGTACGAGTTCGTTGGAACTCCCGCCACGGCCCAGAGTTCACCTGGGAGCGCGAAGATCAAATGGAACTCAAAATATCCCCAGTTGTTCGAAAACAATGCAACTACTACTGAGGCTGAAGCTACTACGGAATTTCGGAATGAAATTCCAACTCAACGGGGGAATGATGTGACACCCCAGGAAAACCAGTAAACGATAACTTACCTAGCTTCCTCAGTAACCGCATGCTAAATTTCGGGACGAAATTTCTTTCAAGTTGGGGATAATGTGACAACTCGAGTTTTCGACTTTCACTTTCGCATTAAATGCACGTTGACTTTGACTGTTTAGTTGTTGACCTGTTTGACTTCGTAACTGTACACTTTGTGTTATGATAAAATGTAGTGTACTTGCATGGTTATGTGTAATATGATAGCTTGCATACTGTTTGAAAACTTAGACTTGTAAACCATAAAACAACTCGACGAAACAAGTGAGATTCGCCAAGATCGATCTCGACGAAACAG
>JARYGA010014612.1:0-28211 GCA_030545235.1 Helianthus tuberosus
GCAATAAAACGTCGGCCGGAGAAAGAGGAAAAAGAAACGAATAAGTAAATAAAACACGAGACGGGGAAGCTCACCGAAGACACCACCACTGTCGGAAAATTTCCTGCAACTCGCCTGCCGCCCGTCTACCGCTGCAGCGCCGTCGTTCTCTTTCCATCTCCCTCTTGCATCTTTGTGGGTTTTGGTTGTTTTGATCTGGGTTTGTTTCAAGAAACAAGATGCAGCAAGATCGGCGAAAACGACGGCAGAGGATGATTTCCGGCAGGAGTCGCCGCCGATTTGGAGCGAGAATTGTGACGATTAAAGCGGTTAGAGGCTTGACGAGTTTAGCGCTTAAGGAGGCTAAGGGGTTAATTGTAGGATTACCGAAGAAGTTTAAGGAAGGTGTGAGTAGAGATGATGCTGAAGATGCGAAGAAACTGCTTGAAGAGCGAAGGTTTCGATCATTTAGATCTGGAATTTGTTGTAAGTTTTTGTGTTTTGAAGATTTATTATTGATACGTTGTGTGTTGTTAATTGTTCTGTTTTTGTGTGTGATAGAGAGAGAAGAGAGAGACAGAGGGTGTTTAGAGAGAGAGACAGAGGGTGTTTAGAGGTGGTGGTGGTGGTGTTGTTCATGGGGGCGGTGGTGTTTGAGAGAGAGGTCAGAGAGAGAAGAGAGAGAAAGGGGGTGTTTAGAGAGAGAGAAAGTGCAGAGATAATTACGGGTGTTTGGGATTTTGTTATAATCTTTATATTTTTATTTATATATAGATTAATGCTTACAATGACAAATTACCCCTGTGGAAAATGACAAAACTTGAGGGTTTAATTTGAGGAATTTGGTCTGATTTCACTTTTGGACTAAAATGGTAACAAAAGTGAAACCACATGGACCCAGATTTAAAAAGTTTGAGATTTGGATTAAAATGGCAAAAGTGTCCAAACCTCAGGGACCAAAATGGCAGTTTACTCTATTATTATTTATGATAGAGTTAATTACTGTTTTCGTCCCTGAGGTTTGTCAAAAATAACGGTTTCAGTCCATTAGTTTAAAAATTGCGATTTCAGTCCATTAGTTTCATTTTCGTAACCATTTCAGTCCACTAACTTAACTCCATCCATTTATTTTGTTAACTTTGAGTTAACTAACTAATTCAGGGGCGGTTTGCGTCAGTTTTAGAAACACAGGGACTTAAGTGTAAACTCTAAAACATTAAAACAAAAAAAATAGTAAATTCCAAAAAATCAAAAAAATTCCAAAAAACCAAACAAATTCCAAAAAATTCTAAAAAATAATAAAAATTCTAAAAAATCATAAAAAATCCAAAAAATCCGTTTCGGCGCGAACTGTTTCGACCCGAACCGTTTCGAGCTGAACTGTCCGTACCGTTTCGACCCGAACCGTTTCGAGCTGAACCGTTTCGACACGAACCGTTTCGACCCGTACCGTTTCAAGCCGAACCGTTTCGACCCGTACCGTTTCGAACCGAACCGTTTCGAAGTCGTACCGTTTCAAGCCGTACCGTTTCGAGCCGAACCGTTTTTCTAGAAAAGATGTATTGATTGTCAAAGCCGTACGGTACAGCTCGAAACGGTTCGGTTCGATACGGCACGGTTCGGTTCGAAACGGTTCAGCTCGAAAGGGTTCGGTTCGAAACGGTTCGACTTCGAAACGGTACAGGTCGAAACGGTTCGGTTCGAAACGGTTCAGCTCGAAACGGTTCGGCTTCGAAACGGTACGGGTCGAAACGGTTCAGCTCGAAACGGTACGGGTCGAAACGGTTCGCGTCGAAACGGTTCAGCTCGAAACGGTACGGACGGTTCAGCTCGAAACGGTTCGGGTCGAAACGGTACGGGTCGAAACTTTGAAGCATTTGACAATCAATACATCTTTTCTAGAAAAACGGTTCGGTTCGAAACGGTACGGCTTGAAACGGTACGGCTTCGAAACGGTACGGGTCGAAATGGTTCGGTTCGAAACGGTTCGGCTCGAAACGGTTCGGCTTCGAAACGGTACGGGTCTAAACGGTTCGGCTCGAAACGGTACGGGTCGAAACGGTTCAGCTCGAAACGGTTCGGGTCGAAACGGTACGGACGGTTCAGCTCGAAACGGTTCGGGTCGAAACAGTTCGCGCCGAAACGGATTTTTTGGATTTTTTAGAATTTTTTACAATTTTTATGATTTTTTAGAATTTTTATTATTTTTTAGAATTTTTTGAAATTTGTTTGGTTTTTTTGAATTTTTTTGATTTTTTGGAATTTACTATTTTTTTTGTTTTAATGTTTTAGAGTTTACACTTAAGTCCCTGTGTTTCTAAAACTGACGCAAACCGTCCCTGAATTAGTTAGTTAGCTCAAAGTTAACAAAATAAATGGATGGAGTTAAGTTAGTGGACTGAAATGGTTACGAAAATTGAACTAATGGACTGAAATCGCAATTTTTAAACTAATGGACTGAAACCGTTATTTTTTACAAACCTCAGGGACGAAAACAGTAATTAACTCTTTATGATAAAACTTATATGTGTGTAATGTATATTTTAATTTATAATAGTTGTTATATAAATAAAATTATACAATATCTATAATACTAAAAAATGTATTTGGAAATTCCAATTGGTATCTAATAACAAAGTAACAGGTATAGATTTTACTCGCGTGCGGGTAATTACCCGACATATACCTTACGGGTATTCGGATGGGTATGTGATACGATTTTACAACCGAGTATGGGTATGTGATTACCAACACCCCGCCCATTGCCATCCCCAATTTTGGAAAAGATGTAGAGAAATTAGTTAACATCCCCCGAACCTCTATA
This sequence comes from Helianthus tuberosus, assembly GCA_030545235.1. Lineage (NCBI taxonomy): Eukaryota > Viridiplantae > Streptophyta > Magnoliopsida > Asterales > Asteraceae > Helianthus > Helianthus tuberosus. The sequence continues at coordinate 2,804 of JARYGA010014612.1, forward strand.
AATCGGTTTTGTTATTCCTTCGTCAACTCTTCACGTACTTCCTTATGCTATTGTTTATAGTTTATAAGAACATTGTTAGATTTGTACAAAGTGAGAAATCAAGTAAAACAAGTATTTAAATTTTTTTTAGAAAACCTATTTTCTTAATTGATCGATTTATATATCACTTCTTGTTTACTAAAAAACGCAAAAGGAGTGTATAGTTATTGGATTTATATAAAACACATAAAATTGGCTTTTAGATTTATTTTTTATCTACAAATTCTAACAAAATTAAGGTAAAATGAAAGTTAAGTTTCTTCCAAGAACCGTGAAATTGGATTTGTTGGGTTTGAAAGAAAACCGATTAGTGGGTACCCCAAAATCCAAATCTTGATTCACTTTTAATGGTACACTAGTATTTTTATATTGCGCGTTGCAGTGAAACCGAGTAAATGATAATATAAAACAAACGTCATTTGAAAATAAAGTATGTTGTTTAGAACGTTAAACCATTATAACGATTTAGTTTATCATCGTAACTTTTTATGATACCAAATAATTACTTTATTTTGAGTATAACCTCGTTTTAACAAAACTTATAACGGAATGTCAGGGAAAGAAATCAAGCACAACTACGTACTTTAGTTTTCAGAAAAAAGTTATAAACGTAACTTATTAAAGAAGTATCAAATTAATCGATAAATTAAAATATGTTAAAAAAAGGAAAAAAAAAACAATTATTAAAAAAGGTAAAGGAAATAGATGTTTAAAAAAAGAAAAATATGTTATTAAAAGTAAATATAATAATAAACTATTATAATATATAAAATTATAAAATAGTAAAAAACTATATATTGTTATAAAAATAAAGTTACTATTCATCATCCCGATATCAATATATATATATATATATATATAATATGTTATTAAAAGTAAATATAATAATAAACTATTATAATGTATTAAATAATAAAATAATAAAAAACTATATATTATTATAAAAATAAAGTTATTATTCATGGTCTCTCGAAATCGATATAATGTTATTAAAATGAAATATAATAATAAACTATTATAATATATTAAATAATAAAACAAAAAAAATATTAAAAAACTATATATTATTATAAAAATAAAGTTACTATTCATCGTCCGTGTTATAAAAATAAAGTTACTATTCATCATCCCGAAATCAATATATATAATATCTGATTAAAAGTAAATATAATAAAAAACTATTATAATGTATTAAATAATAAAATAATAAAAACTATATATAATTATAAAAATAAAGTTATTATTCATGGTCTCTCGAAATCGATATAATGTTATTAAAAATAAATATAATAATAAACTATTATAATATATTAAATAATAAAATAGTAAAATAGTAAAAAACTATATATTATTATAAAAATAAAGTTACTATTCATCGTCCCTCAAAATCAATATATATATATATATATATATATATATATAATTGTATTTTATTTGTTTATTTTAACAACAAAGAACTAGTGGTCCGAAGGATAGAATGTGGTGACCTGGCTCACCTTTTAGGAGAAGACCAACGCCTTAGAAAACCTTTGGTTTAACTTGGAATAAAATTTAATTCATATGAGACTCCAATCTATGTCCTCTCATTTAAAAAATTATGAAACTCCTACTCAACCAAAGGTTAGGTGGTAATGGTCCATTGTATTAAATTGCTTAATGATTAATTTGAATATGAGATAACGTGTAATTTAATTTATTAAAGATCAAGTTAATTTTTTAAAGATCAGGAATATTTAAGTTGATTTAACTTGCCAAGTTTTTTAGTGAAACTAGAAATAAGATTCGCGTGCGTTGCGACTAGGGTACTTCGCAAATATCGAACGGATTAGTCCAAGCGTTATGTGATGTATTAACCATATGAAAACTTACGTTTTGACGTATCAGATTGAACTCAATGTATCCTATAGTTGCATTGCGATTGGATCAAAACGCAACGTAAATCGAACTTATATCGTACAATCATAACATATTATACGCGACACGACTAACTCGAATTTATATCGTCAATCCAAAAACTCTCGAGGGGGTCAAAGTGACATTTAGAAAGTTCATAAACAATTAAGTGGTTAAAATTGCATTCCCTAAACTTAAGGGCTAAGAAAGGCTAAAAATAAAATTTGATAAAGTTTTAGGGTAAGAAGAAAACTATAACAAAGTTGGGGCTGTAAAGGAAACTACCACAAAGTTGGGGTGTCAAAAGCAAACTATTTGTAAAATGAAGTAGTAGTTTAGGGACTAAATTTGTCATTTTATGAAAGTTTAAAGGTACCAAAGTTAAGGGGGCTAAAATTGCAATATCATAAAATTATGGGTGAGGGAGGCAAAGCCGGTGGGGTTTCCACCGACTTTTCTTTAATCTTTTAAGATATAGCTAGTAATTAGACCTGCGCGCGTTGCGGCGCAGGTACATTGCAAATATCGAACATACGTGTATCAACGAAAAAACTGACACATGTAATCAAAACACATTTTCATATGAAGGGCATAAATTCTACCCCTAGCGCGTAACGGTGAGGTCGAAATGTAGAACTGGAAGCGAACATAAAATAAGCCAAAAAACGTTTTATATTTGACCTGACTTGTTTCTCTAAAACATCTCACACCTAAGCGTAGACCAACTCAATTTTATACGGACGCATAAATTGCAATTTGCATAATACAACCCGCAGGCGATGCGTCGTGAGCACTTTACAAACATTGAATGAATTGGTCCAAGTGTTATGTCATGCGCAAACCATATAAAAGCGCTTGTCTCGACGTACTCAGTTCAACTCAATGTACTGTTGAATCAAAGCGTAAAGTAATTCGAATTTAGACAAATTAGTTCTTTAAAAAGAATTTAGCGAAAGGAAATCATTTACGAATACAATAGGTTAAAAATGTATATTATATATGGTAAAAGGGTAAAGTTGAAACATTAGAAATTTTAGGTATTAAACCTTGAAGGTAGAAAAGCCAATCAACTAATATTGTAATGTGATGGAAATTTGGGATGGAAAGTCAAAGACTAAAAATGCAATTTAGAAAAATCAAAAGCAAGGGACCAGAAAAACAATTTTATCGAAATATGGGAGAAAAAAAAAGCAATGTATGTAAAATGAATAAATTATATAGAATAAGAGCATGTTTGGCTAAGCTTTTTGAAAACAGCTTATTGACTTATTGGCTTTTTGAAAAACTCAGTATGAAGTGACTTTTTGAAAAATCACTTTTCCCCTCATATACAACCTAGTTGCCAAACATCATTTTGGAGCTTATGACTTTTCAAAAAGCCAATAAGTCAATAAGTTGTTTCAAAAAGCTTAGCCAAACATGCCCTAAATGTCAAAGTGCATGTGAACGTCAAAGTGCATTAAAATTCGTATTGATAGTTGGGCTTTGGTGGACTATATTCATTTAAGAATTAGATGGGCTGTGATGAAAACATAAGTGGGCTAAAGTATTAATAAAAAAAGGATTTTTACATATTTCCCCCTTCTAACCTGCCTTATTACGTATTTCCCCAAACCACAAAATCAATTACATATTTCTCCTTTTTTTGAGAAGTTACCCAATTACCCTCAAAATAACTCATCTTCATTTATGTTCATGTAATCAGCACGCCCAAACCCTATCCTCAATTCCATTCACCCATGCCCACAATATTCATTCTAACCTTAATGATCATGCTTAATGATCATCCTATATATAAAAGATTACACGATGGGTTACCCTAAAAAACAACCACAGATTCAATTCGATATATTATTTATTTGTATCTTCTTATTTCAAAGCTGGCTTCTTTAAGTGTTTCTAATAGCTCGGATGCAAGCAGCATTTGTAGAGAATCATGCTATGCTTAGTTTTTTTGGCTAATTGCCCAAATGACAAAGGATTTCAGTTCATGTCTCTAACCAAGTCTAACCACCTCCTTTGCCTGATATTTGGATTACGATGATACAAGAAATACTTGAGAGAGACACTTGTGTGTTTTATTCACAAAATTAGATTGTTATTGAATTTCTATTTTTGTATGCGTATTTTGAAAACATTTTCTTTTTATAACAGATATGTTGATTCCTCCACCTGTAAAGAATGGGGAAATATGTAAATATACATTTAATAGTTCATTAAGGGTAAATTAGTCATAAATAAGAGTCATTTAAATGAAAATGGGAAATATGTAATATATATAAGTTAGGAAGGGGAAATATGTAATTGATTTTATGGTTTGAGAAAATACGTAATAAGGCAGCTTAGTAGAAGAGTTGTCGGTGGCTATGCCACCGACTTTCTCTCAATATATTGTGAACAAAATTTTACTAAAATCAAAATAAAAATGCTTTTACTTGTTATTGTTTAATCTTAAAGAACGAGTTGCTTGCATGGTTTTTCATGTAATCATGGCAGTCAATAATTACAATTCAAGATAGTGTTTGAAATTTCATGGTTTTTAAGTTGTCAAACTGTGATGTTGTCGGTGAATATTAAAAGGGAGAAAATTCAAAGGATTATTGGATTTTAGTAATTCTAACTTTTACCCAATAGTCGACATTAATCTTAACTTAAAAAATTATCTCTGGCAACTCTAACTTGTAAGAATTTGTTCTTCATCGATCCTTTTCTAATTGGGTTATAACCCATTTAATTTTTTGCTGACGTGACAGCTTACGTGGCACAAACCTAGTTATTGCCCGATGGGGATGTTTATGTGGCACCATCACCACCTTCACCTCCATCACCACCATCAGCCACCACCACCGCCATCAACCACCACCACCATCAGCTGCCACCACCACCACCACCGACCACCAATATCAGCTGCCACTACCACCACCTTTAACAACCACCACCATCAACCGCCACCTCCACCACCACTACCTTGCCATCCACCAACCACCTTCCGCCGTCACTCAAACTCGGTTGTAGTTTTCCAGTTGTGTGCCTCCCGGAACAGATTCCTAAACGGGTCAACCAACTATCAGCCGCCGCCACCACCACCACCACGGATTAAAGGATTGTCGGAGAGAATTTTTTAAGCTAGGATTAACACGAGCCAATTAATGAAAGTTATGATTATTAAAATTCAATAACCCAAATTAAAAAACCCTAAAGTTCTCTTTGAATTCTTTCTTGTTTTACAAGTTTACCTGAGAATGTTCTTACGGATTAAAGGACATTTGAATTCACACATAACTTAGTGGATTTCATATTTATTGTTAGTTTTACTTTAACCTCCTAATAATTTCACGTATCAATCTACTTACGTTCACGTTTTCATTTTAACCTCCCTTTATATTACTTTCAAAATCTTCAAATTCAAGATTAATTTTCAACAGATTATATCAAACCGAATACCTTTTGTGACTCGTGTGACCAGGAGATGATAGTTTGTTTTTTTATGATACGAGTTTTTTGAAGTGAAAATCTATTTTGAAACAAAAAAAAAAAAAAAAAAAATCATACTCAATATGGCGGTGAAGAATGTAAGTGAATTTTCTAAAATATTAGAGAGGTTTAAACTTTTTACTCTCTAATGATAAACTTCATGAAATAATATCAAATATTAGAGAGGTTTAAACTTTTTACTCTCTAATGATAACTTCATGAAATAATATCATAGGAAATTTATAATAAAATAGCAGGTAAATGAGCAACAAATTACGTATCAACTCTATTTTAAATAAATGGCATATTTACTACTGTACCCTTATGTGATTCGTGCGATTTCAAAAATAATAGTAAAAGTAAATAGTGATTTTCGACAGTGAAATTCATATAATTAACTTTTTAATTGCATAATATTGTGATTGTCAAAAGAGGAGTCGGTTTTGGTGTGATGATGTTTTAAAACACATAGTTTTTATATAGTATATAACTAGAATTATCACCCGCCGAAATGCGGCGAGGATTCGTTAGTTATATATCATGTTAGATGAAAGGCAAAATTTTCTCACATGACTACGAGCATGTGTGTAAAACCGAGAAAAAATAACTAAGTCAATCTCCGACTCTCGCATTGTAACAGACCTATTAAACGGGGAAAAATAGACGCGCTGCGACAAACCTGTCAAATAGGAAAAAAAATAGATGAAAAAACGTTGAACCCCACATGCATGTTGCGGCGTGTTAACTTGGAAAATTTAGAACGACACGTTAAAATGAGAATTTGTGAAAGATGAAAAGTATAGGAGACCAAAGTTGAAAGTAAAAAAAGTGTTGATGTTAAATTGGAAATGATTTTGGGTTGAAAGTAAAAAAAATTAAAGGGGTTAAATTGCAAAAGATGAAACTTTTGAATTATGTCACACCTCCAAAATCCACAAGCGGAGTATCACCGCTTGGAGGCGTGACTTGACCAGGATCAAGCCACCAATCATATTGAACAATGTATTTAAAATAGATAAAGTCCAACCACGCAATATAATTGGTGTTCAAAAACTAGTTAATCAAGTTCAAATTAAACAGCGGAAGCATAAAACGTAAAACCAAAACATAAGTTATAAGTTTAGCAAGTTTAACATGGCACACATTGTCCATGTCCCACAACGACTCCTTCCTCTCGTGCAAGCTCCATAAATACCTAACGACCTGCAAGGCATGTAACAAGGAATCAACAACAAAGTTGAGCGAGTTCACAGTTGGTTGTTTAGTTTTGCAAGTTTGTTTTGAAAACCGTAAGTTGTTTCGTAAACCACGAGTTAACCAGTATCTTCGTTTTCCCCAAACCATATCCATAATAAGGGGGGGCTTCCCCATGTGAACCACTAGACCGTTACCATATCGACTACTGACGAAAGTAAGTTGTGCCCTAAGTCACTGTCTATCATCATTGACTGTTTGCCATGATCCATTAGTACACGCCCGTCCTACCGGCACGGTGTGAGGTTTGCCAAACCTAATAGCGCTATTAACTAATGACCCGCTCGCCATTGGCCTCGGTGATTAAGTCGATATAAAATGAGAGACTTAGGTGATAGAGTTTTGGCTAGTAGTTTAAGGTTGTTGTCCTACCCAAGGAGGACGAACATACGTATTCTACCTAAGGAGAATACGCATGATTAATATTGACATCCTACCCATGGAGGATGGCGGTACATATTGTTGGGATTGAACCCTATCAGAGGAACAGATAATGTAAAGCCAAAACTGGATCAAAGCAGTGGATCCAGAATAAGCAGACGTTTACAGTTGGTTCATGCAAATCTCTCCCCTTGAAAGTGGTTTCATATCTGCTGACCTCCTATCTGCTGATCATACTAAGTGCTGACTTACAACTGCTGCTTTATATCTACTGACCAATGTCAAAGACTGATGGAAGACCAAAGCTCTGTTGACTTAATCTACTGCCTTGGGTCAAGTACTGCTGATCCGGACAAGCACTGCTGGGTTCACAGCAGTGGAAGGATGCAGCAGCAGTTTAAGTGTCTTTTATGTAATGTAATGTAATAGCAGTAGTTTAGTACATCAGTGTTTATAGATCAGTAGTTAGAGTTTGTTAGGAGGTTAGATGTCACTTTCATGGTGACGTCAGCTAAGATGCTCAATGGTTTGCAAGTGCCTATAAATAGTTCAGTACTTTGTACTGTTCTATTAGCTCTTTTGATCACATCGTCTTCTTTGCACGAACAAACTACTGAGCTCTGGCTGAGGGGGAGTTTGCATTCTTACATCAATCATTGTAATCGTTGTTGAAACAAATTCAATCATTCGGTTCTTTGTGAAAAGATGTTTGATAAAAGTATTACTCTCGTTTGATTGTATGCAAAGTTTGCTTTCATCTTATTTCCGCTGCACAACTCTTTCATTTCCATCTTAATTACAAACGAAAATACAATAAAAAAGAAACTCAGATCCAACAATTGGTATCAGAGCTTGGACAGTCAAATTTGATTTAACAATCATTTTGACGTAAATAGTTCAGCTCATAACAGTTGATACTGATCGTTTGTTCGTCCGTTGAAAAACAGAGCAAGGATTAATCACCATTAAAGTTGATTTCTCAGTGTCTGTAAAACAACAAGAATGACGTCACAATCTCAGGATGATAAAAACAACATCGGCTCACTTTTTAAACCACCTATGCTAAAAAGAAATGAGTACAACATCTGGCAGAGGAGGATGGGTCACATCCTCGCTCAACAAAGCACAGGTTGTTGGAGGTCTGTCATCTTTGGTCCTCATGTTCCTTCAGTGCCAAGCGCTGAAGATGCTAAAAAGTTCGTTCCAAAACCAGTTGAAAATTACACCGAAACCGATTTTCAAAAGATCGAACTAGATGCTAAAACGTTTAGCATCATAGCATCAGCGCTGCCCAATGAAATATATGCTGGACTGTTACACTGTAACAGTGCCAAAGAATTGTGGGACGCACTTAAGGAACAGTTTGGGGGTACTGAAGAAGTCATAGAAAACAATAGGGAAATCCTGAACCAACAGTATGAAACATTTTGTCATGTTAGAGGTGAATCACTGACTCAACAATTTGAGCGGTTTAGTTGTCTCATCAGTGAACTGAGGCTTGTTAATACTACCTTTACAAACTCGACTCAAAACAGCAGGTTCCTCAGGTCACTGCCCGAAAAATGGGACACTATAGCCTTTGTCACCAGAAATTCACCTGAGTTCAAGGATCTGACCTTGACCCAACTCCATGGTCGACTCCTGACCTACGAAAGGGAGTTGAACCAGAAAAGGAAGTTACAAGAGTCAGGAAAAGCCGTTGATGATTACACATTCGGTAATACTGCTCTTCTGGGTCAAGAAGAATCTGGGAGCAGTGGTAAGGACCAGGGTTATGATCACTTTATTGACATAACTGCTGGTGCAAATTTTAACAACCCTGATCCTCACTCTGCAAGTTATGCATTCACTGCAAACGAAAACCAGATGTCAGATAATTTAAGCTTTGAACTAAATGATTTGCAACATTTTGATCCCACTGACTTAGAGGAAATGGACATCCTGCACCAATTGGCTTTGCTAAGTGTTAGAACTAGCAAGTTCTACAAAAGAACAGGGAGAAAATTCCCAGGTTTGCATGGGAATCTAAGGGTTGGGTTGGATAAATCGAAAATCAAGTGCTACAAGTGTAATATGTCACACCCCCAAAATCCACCCGCGGAGTATCACCGCTTGGAGGCGTGACTGACCAGGATCAAGCCATCAATCATATCAAACATAATATTTAAGTGTAAAAGTAGGAAAATATAATTCATCTTGACATGACTGATGTTCATAACCAAACATTGTTTAAGTAGCGGAAGCATAATAATGAAAACCCAAAGTAAGTTATAAGTTCAAATATCGTCTACGATCCGTATCCCACAACGACCTGCTCCTTCCTGTGCAAGCTCCAAATGTACCTAAGGTCCTGCAAGGCATGCAAGAGAGAGTCAACAACTAGTTGAGCGAGTTCACAGTTAAGTTCAGTAATAGTATAGCGTGAGTAGTAGTATGTTCGTTCGTTACAATGTATCGTATTAGTTTCCATCGCGGCCAATGTCCTTGGCAGGTGTGCGAAGATGTTGGGGAAGGTCTTTCCCCAAGTTTTTCTAGACTAGGTTTGTTTGTATCGCGGCCTCTCTAGGCAGGTGTGCGAAGATGTTGTACGTTTAGTTCGCGGCCAATGTCCTTGGCAGGTGTGCGAAGACAGTCATAATATCGCGGCCAATGTCCTTGGCAGGTGTGCGAAGATCGTTCAATAAGTGTTACTAGTCTAGCAGTAGGTTCTGTCATCTATGTATGTACAGTAATCATCAAATCCCCATTCCCCCCTGGGAACCCCATGCCTTGGCTTGTGTGAACTCACCTTGGTTTGCTCGGTATGCTAGGTATGTAAGTGCTCGCAAATAATCAATCACGTCCTAAGGTATGCACGTATACATAATCAGTTTGTGTTTCAGTTGTTCATGTATAAGCATGTAACATGTAATCACAGTCATACAGGTCATGTTTAACATATAACAGCAGTTAAATATTCCAGTTAACACTTAACAGAATTAACTCAAGTTACAGCACAGCTCGGCGAAACACATATGTGGCGAAACACATAAGTTGGCGAAACAAGTGAGTTGGCGAAACACACATAGTGGCGAAACACATATAGTGACGAAACATATTCTGTTTCGTCGTGGCCTTGTTCGGCGAAACAGGATTCTGATTCGTCGACGACTCTTGGCGAAACATATTCTGTTTCGCCGAGATTCCTGTTTCGTCGAATGTCTGATTCGTAGACACAGTTACAGCAGTTACGAAAAACACAGAAACCCTAATCATGTTAGCAGCCGACATCAATATCATCGATCATGCAGAATCATTCATTCACAGGATTCATTATCACATAATTCTAACACAAGCATCACGGTGTTTTAACGTCTAGCATGAACCCTAGCTTACGTATACAACATATCGATTACAACGTCACATCATCAAACCCTATCAAGATGCTAACTTGCATTCAGAATCAGGTCATAATAACAACATCCAAAACCGAGTATTCAATCATATTAAGTTTCGCATAAAACCATTTATATCCGACTACAATATTCATATCGAAATCCATATCATCATCATCATAACAAGAACCCTAATATTTAACATATATCAGTTTCAGATATACATCATCAAAGCAGAAACACATGACACACAAACACATACATGGATGAAAAATCAATCAAGACACATAGGATTACTAACCGAGATGATGGTTTGATCGCACAAGAGTTTCTAGTGGGTTCTAGTTTGCCGTCACAGTAAGAGAGCTCTAGGGTTTCGGTTGTGTTGATAGAAAGTGTAAAATGATGATGTTTTACGTAAAAATACACAGAATAACGTTCTGGGCCCAAGCTGGGCTTCGTGAGTTACTGGGCCGGCGAAACAGACTTCTGTTTTGTCGGAGTGTTCATGGCGAAACAGCCTGTTTCGTCGGAATGGGTTATGGCGAAACAGCCTTGTGTTTCGTCGGGTTCTTAACAGTTTAAGTTTTACAAACAGTACACATGTTATACAATCACACATAACCATGCAAACACACTAGGTTTTATCATAACACAACCATATAGTCAAAGTCAACGTGCATTAAATGCGAATAAAGAATGTCGGAAATTCGAGTTGTCACATTATCCCCAACTTGAAAGAAATTTCGTCCCGAAATTTAGCATGCAGTTACTGAGGAAGCTAGTAGTGTGACGTTGTTTACCTGTGTCGTATCGCGGCTCCTCGAGCAGGTTTGCGAAGATTACTGGTTTTCTTGGGGTGTCACATTATCCCCCCGTTGATTTGGAATTTCGTCCCGAAATTCTGCATTGGTAGCTTCAGCCTCAGTAGTAGTTGCTTGGTTTCCGAATAACTGGGGATATTTGAGTTCCATTTGATCTTCGCGCTCCCAGGTGAACTCTGGGCCGCGGCGGGAGTTCCAACGAACTCGTACAAGAGGGATTCTCGTGTTCTTGAGGACCTTAACATCCCGGTCCGTGATTTCTACAGGTTCCTCGACGAAGTGAAACCGCTCGTCGATAGTGAGTTCCTTCAAGGGAACTATGTGGGTCTCATCTGACGTACACTTCTTCAGATTCGACACGTGAAAGACGTTGTGAACTGCACTGAGTTCAGGTGGTAAGTTCAGTCTGTAGGCCACCTTGCCTATTTTCTCAATAACTTCGAAAGGTCCAACATATCGTGGATTTAGTTTGCCGCGTTTGCCAAAACGAACCACACCCTTCCAGGGTGAAACTTTGAGTAGCGCTCGATCCCCAACTTGGAATTCGAGTAGTTTCCTGTCTAAATCAGCGTATGCTTTCTGACGGTCGCGTGCTGCCGCCATGCGTTGTCGTATTTGTGCAATCTTTTCAGTAGTATCAACTACCATTTCTGGACCTGTGATTTGACTTTCCCCCACCTCTGCCCAACAGAGAGGTGACCGGCATTTACGCCCGTACAATGCCTCGAATGGTGCAGCTTTAATGCTGGTGTGGTAGCTGTTGTTATACGAAAATTCCACAAGTGGCAGATGTTTTTCCCAACCATTGCCAAAGTCTATTACGCACGCCCGAAGCATGTCTTCTAGAGTTTGAATAGTGCGCTCAGACTGCCCATCTGTCTGAGGATGATACGCCGTGCTCATGTCTAAACGAGAGCCAAAAGATTTATGCATTGCTTGCCACAGTTCTGAAGTAAAACGTGCGTCACGATCAGAGATGATGGAGGTTGGCACACCGTGCCTTGAGACCACTTCTTTTAAGTAGATGTCTGCTAAGGTAGAGAACTTGTCTGTTTCTTTGATAGCTAAGAAGTGAGCAGACTTTGTGAGTCGATCCACGATCACCCAAATAGTATCATTTCCGCGCTGAGATCTAGGTAAGCCAGTAACAAAATCCATGGAAATTTGCTCCCATTTCCATTGTGGTATCTCAGGTTGTTGGAGTGGTCCTGATGGTTTCTGATATTCTGCCTTGACTCTCGCACAAGTCAAGCATTTGCTAACGTATGTGGCTATGTGGGCCTTCATGCTAGGCCACCAGTAGGTAGTTTTGATGTCGTGGTACATTTTATCCGCACCAGGATGTACCGAGTAGCGAGACTTATGAGCTTCATCCATCACTAGCTCACGTAAGTTGCCGTACAGTGGGACCCAAATGCGTCCTGTAACGTAGTAACCACCATCTTCCTTCTGTTCTAATCGTTGTCTTGAGCCACGTAGGGCTTCAGCCCTGACATTTTCTGGTTTCAATGCTTCTATCTGAGCATCTCGTATCTGGGAAGGAAGACTAGACTGTATGGTGAGTTGTAAAGCTCGCACGCGCTTAGGCGTGGTGTCCTTTCGACTGAGGGCGTCAGCCACAACATTGGCTTTGCCTGGATGGTACCTGATTGAGCATTCGTAGTCGTTTAGCAGTTCAACCCATCGTCGCTGTCGCATATTCAGTTCTTTCTGTTTGAAGATATGTTCGAGGCTTCTGTGGTCAGTGTAGATTGCGCATTTGGTACCATACAAGTAGTGTCGCCATATCTTAAGTGCAAAAACAACCGCTCCCAGTTCTAGGTCGTGTGTCGTATAATTCCGTTCGTGAATCTTTAGTTGGCGCGAAGCATAAGCAATAACTTTATCCCTCTGCATCAATACACATCCAAGACCTTGGATAGATGCGTCGCAGTAGACTACAAAATCGTCCGTGCCTTCAGGCAGTGAGAGGATAGGTGCGCTACAGAGTCTATCCTTTAAGTGTTGGAACGCTGTTTCCTGTGCATTACCCCAACGGTAAACAACACCTTTCTGTGTCAGTAGTGTAAGTGGCTGAGCAATTTTTGAGAAGTCTTTGATGAACCTTCTGTAGTAACCCGCCAAACCTAAGAATTGGCGTATTTCTGTTGGTGTACGAGGCGCAGGCCAATTCTTGATCGAATCTACCTTGGATGGATCGACATGGATCCCATCCTTGTTTACCACGTGGCCTAAGAAGTGGACTTCGCGAAGCCAGAAGTCACATTTGGAAAACTTAGCGTATAGCTGTTCCGTTCGTAGAAGTTCCAGTATGAGTCGTAGGTGCTGCTCGTGTTCCTCCTGACTTTTTGAATAAATCAGGATGTCGTCGATGAAAACAATGACGAACTTGTCGAGATAGGGTTTGCACACCCTGTTCATAAGATCCATAAATACGGCAGGCGCGTTCGTTAGCCCGAATGGCATGACCATAAACTCGTAGTGGCCGTAGCGAGTTCTAAATGCTGTTTTAGAGACGTCCTCATCCCGGACTCTCAGCTGATGGTATCCTGACCTTAAGTCTATCTTGGAGTAGTAGCTCGACCCTTGCAGCTGGTCGAATAAATCATCTATGCGCGGAAGAGGATAACGATTCTTGATCGTCACCTTGTTGAGTTCACGGTAGTCTATACACATCCTGAACGTACCGTCTTTCTTCTTCACGAATAACACTGGAGCTCCCCAGGGCGAAGAGCTAGGACGTATAAAACCCTTTTCCAAGAGTTCTTGTAGCTGCTTTGACAGTTCTTCTAATTCAGTTGGAGCTAGACGATAAGGTGCTCGAGCTATGGGCGCTGCTCCTGGAGCTAGCTCGATCTGAAATTCGACCTGGCGATGAGGCGGTAACCCGGGTAATTCCTCAGGAAACACTTGAGGAAAGTCACGTACTACAGGAATATCTTCAATCTTTTTCTCTTTCTTCGAGGTATCTGTAACGAGTGCTAATATAGCAGTGTGCCCCTTGCGCAAACACTTTTGAGCCTTCAAAAAGGAGATAATACCACTCACGACACCACTCTTGTCGCCTTGAACTTCGAGAGGTTCCTTGCCCGAACGAGGAATACGAATAACCTTTTCTTTGCATAAAATCTCAGCTTGTTGTTGAGATAACCAATCCATACCAATGACGACGTCAAAGCTACCCAATGTTATAGGAATGAGGTCGATGGAGAAAGTCTGACCAGCGAGGATAAGATTACACCCTTTAACTATGTGCGTGGCCTCTAGACTTTTACCGTTAGCTAACTCTACAACATATTTGGTGTTTAAGAGAGTTGGTGCACGTTTTAACATTTCACTAGCTTTTAGAGACATGTAACTTGTATCCGCACCAGAATCAAATAGTACAGTAACATAAAAGTCGTCAAGAAGAAACTTACCCATAACCACGTTGGGATCATTCCTGGCATCACCCTGACCGATCACAAACATACGGCCTCTAGCACCATTGTTGTTATTGTTCCCACCATTGTTGTTGTTCCCGTTGCCCTGATTGTTGTTGTTGTTATTGTTCTGGTTCTGGTTTAACTGAGGGCAATCCCGCTTGTAATGACCTTCAGCCCCACACTGGTAGCATCCCCTGTTTCCCTGCTGCTGCTGCTGAGGCTGGTTTCGTGGAGCAGGTGGTTGTTGTTGCTGGTTCTGATTTGCTGGCCGTGCGCTTCTACAATCCTTAGCCTCATGACCCATCTTGAAGCATCTTTGACACTGTTCCCTGCGGCATCTTCCACTGTGGTGTTTGTTGCACCTTCTACACCATGGGTGATTTCCCCGATAGCCACTCTGCCCTTGACTACCTGATGATTGCTGATTCGGACTCTGGTAGTCATTTGTCTTGCGTTGCTGAGCTTGAGACTGAACAGTAGCTGAACCTTTGCTAGAATCCCCCTCCCATTTCCTCTTATTGTCGCTGGGAGTAGCAGGAGTGACCGAAGTGGTAGTGGTAGTAGTAGCGCTGATGCGTTTAGGCAACCTGTTTTGCTCCACCGCCTGATCAGTGAGACGGTGAGCCAGCTGAACAACCTGCTGGTAAGTGGCATGATTTGCTGAAGTCACATGACTTTGGATCTCTGGCACCAGACCCTTAAGATATAGTTCGATACGTTTGTCCACCAGAGTAGGACACAGTAATGCAAGCTCATTCGATCTTTTGGTATACGCTTCAATCTCAGACCCCGTCATCTTGAGGTTGAAAAACTCGACTTCCAGCTTATGAATATCATCTCGACTGCAGTATTCTTCCTTGATCATCTCTTTGAAATTGTTCCATGGGGTGGCGTTAGCAGCAACCAACCCCAGTATTTGGACCTGAGCTTTCCACCATGTGAGGGCTAAACCCTCGAGGGTACCGGTAGCATATTTCACCCTGCGTGCCTCAGGGCATTCACACATCTCAAACACAGACTCTATCTTTTCAAACCAGTGTAGGAGACCTACGGCTCCTTCAGTGCCGCTGAAAGTGGATGGACGACAGTCCATGAAAGTCTTGAAAGTGCAAACAGGTGCTTGACCTGTTGTGTAAAAGAATTTGGACAAGTTTAAACACGAGAGTTGATTTAGGCATGTAGGATCTAAGGATCCTAGTGTGAGTTGTAACTGCAGGGTATACCTCCTGCTTGTGCGGCTGCCACTGCCGCAGTAACTCGTTCGTTAATGAGGGCCGTCAACTGGTCCTGAGTTATGTTGATACGTCCAAACATGATCTTCATAGTAAAGATAACGTAAGTGAGATAGGTTCGCGAATCGTGCGATGACAGAAGAGAGTAAGCACACAAGTGTTCTCAAGTAATAGCATATAGTGGGTTCTGTACTCTAGGCATACCACGAGCAAAGTTCTATGTAGTTCTAGCATGTAGGTAATGTAACATGAATAGTAATACCTATGGTGTTGAGCCTTGCACGTGGAGCGAAGCGTCGTTGTGGATCGTTGAGAGCACTGTTCTGGTTATAGTCTGGTTTTAACAAAAATCGTTTTCCCTTTATTAAAACCAAGTTCTCTATAATCAATGGCTCTGATACCAATCTGTCACACCCCCAAAATCCACCCGCGGAGTATCACCGCTTGGAGGCGTGACTGACCAGGATCAAGCCATCAATCATATCAAACATAATATTTAAGTGTAAAAGTAGGAAAATATAATTCATCTTGACATGACTGATGTTCATAACCAAACATTGTTTAAGTAGCGGAAGCATAATAATGAAAACCCAAAGTAAGTTATAAGTTCAAATATCGTCTACGATCCGTATCCCACAACGACCTGCTCCTTCCTGTGCAAGCTCCAAATGTACCTAAGGTCCTGCAAGGCATGCAAGAGAGAGTCAACAACTAGTTGAGCGAGTTCACAGTTAAGTTCAGTAATAGTATAGCGTGAGTAGTAGTATGTTCGTTCGTTACAATGTATCGTATTAGTTTCCATCGCGGCCAATGTCCTTGGCAGGTGTGCGAAGATGTTGGGGAAGGTCTTTCCCCAAGTTTTTCTAGACTAGGTTTGTTTGTATCGCGGCCTCTCTAGGCAGGTGTGCGAAGATGTTGTACGTTTAGTTCGCGGCCAATGTCCTTGGCAGGTGTGCGAAGACAGTCATAATATCGCGGCCAATGTCCTTGGCAGGTGTGCGAAGATCGTTCAATAAGTGTTACTAGTCTAGCAGTAGGTTCTGTCATCTATGTATGTACAGTAATCATCAAATCCCCATTCCCCCCTGGGAACCCCATGCCTTGGCTTGTGTGAACTCACCTTGGTTTGCTCGGTATGCTAGGTATGTAAGTGCTCGCAAATAATCAATCACGTCCTAAGGTATGCACGTATACATAATCAGTTTGTGTTTCAGTTGTTCATGTATAAGCATGTAACATGTAATCACAGTCATACAGGTCATGTTTAACATATAACAGCAGTTAAATATTCCAGTTAACACTTAACAGAATTAACTCAAGTTACAGCACAGCTCGGCGAAACACATATGTGGCGAAACACATAAGTTGGCGAAACAAGTGAGTTGGCGAAACACACATAGTGGCGAAACACATATAGTGACGAAACATATTCTGTTTCGTCGTGGCCTTGTTCGGCGAAACAGGATTCTGATTCGTCGACGACTCTTGGCGAAACATATTCTGTTTCGCCGAGATTCCTGTTTCGTCGAATGTCTGATTCGTAGACACAGTTACAGCAGTTACGAAAAACACAGAAACCCTAATCATGTTAGCAGCCGACATCAATAGCATTGATCATGCAGAATCATTCATTCACAGGATTCATTATCACATAATTCTAACACAAGCATCACGGTGTTTTAACGTCTAGCATGAACCCTAGCTTACGTATACAACATATCGATTACAACGTCACATCATCAAACCCTATCAAGATGCTAACTTGCATTCAGAATCAGGTCATAATAACAACATCCAAAACCGAGTATTCAATCATATTAAGTTTCACATAAAACCATTTATATCCGACTACAATATTCATATCGAAATCCATATCATCATCATCATAACAAGAACCCTAATATTTAACATGTATCAGTTTCAGATATACATCATCAAAGCAGAAACACATGACACACAAACACATACATGGATGAAAAATCAATCAAGACACATAGGATTACTAACCGAGATGATGGTTTGATTGCACAAGAGTTTCTAGTGGGTTCTAGTTTGCCGTCACAGTAAGAGAGCTCTAGGGTTTCGGTTGTGTTGATAGAAAGTGTAAAATGATGATGTTTTACGTAAAAATACACAGAATAACGTTCTGGGCCCAAGCTGGGCTTCGTGAGTTACTGGGCCGGCGAAACAGACTTCTGTTTCGTCGGAGTGTTCATGGCGAAACAGCCTGTTTCGTCGGAATGGGTTATGGCGAAACAGCCTTGTGTTTCGTCGGGTTCTTAACAGTTTAAGTTTTACAAACAGTACACATGTTATACAATCACACATAACCATGCAAACACACTAGGTTTTATCATAACACAACCATATAGTCAAAGTCAACGTGCATTAAATGCGAATAAAGAATGTCGGAAATTCGAGTTGTCACATAATAGGTTGGGACATTTCGCTAGGGAATGTAGGAGTCAAAATACTGGTCCCATAATTACTCATCCTAGCTCAAATCCTAGACCTCAAAACCAAAACACTGTGCACTATGCCCAATATGCCCCAGCAGCTCAAGTGAACACTGCTCACTATGCTGCTGCCCCTGTGCTAGTACATTATGTCCAAACTACTGTTCCACAAATCCAATATGTTCAAACCCCTGTTCCACAGGTACAAGTGCAACCTGTTGCACCTCAAACCACTGCTCCAGCAGCAGCACAACCAGATCAACAAAGTTTTTTCACTCAAGGGTTTGTTGACTGGAGCAGTATGCCTGATGATCTTTGTGATGAAAATTTTGCACTCTATGCTTCTAATAATTCTTCACATGATGAGTTTTGTTTGATGGCACTAGAGTCAATACAGGAGGGGGTTGAAGCTGAGGAGGAACCGCAGTGCTTTGAAACAGTGGAAGAGGTGATTGAAGCAGTGGTTACTGCTGTGGCTGGTGAAGTACTGTTGGAAGAAAGTTCAGGTACTCTGATTGAACCAATGACAGATCCATGGTCCATAGAGGACAAAGAAGAAGAGAAAGAAGATAAGGCTGGTGAAAAGAAGGTAAGAGCTGATGATGATGAAGATCATCAATGTGATTGTGCAATGATGGCAGCTGCCAAGGTATCTCCTCAAGTTCTTGAAAAACTGTGTTCAGACAATTGCATAAGTGCTTTTGCTAACATCAAAGAGGTGAATGAAAACCTTCGGGATAAAATCTTAACTGATGAGGTCAAATTTGAAAGCTCTTTAAAAGAACTTAAAAACAAATTGACTGAAAAGGAAAAAGAAATCAGCTGTTTAAAAGAAGAGCAAAGTATAACCAAAACCCAACTTCAAACTATGGTAGAAAAATACCAAGTTTGCAAAAAGGAGTTGGAGTCTGCCCAGATTACTTGTGAAAGATGGGTGGAATCCTGCAAAGGATATGAGGTTATGCTTGAAAAACAGAGAAAAAGCAATGTGAAGTTTGGGGTTGGGTATAGAAAATATGATGATGAAAACACTGCTTTTGAAAACTCTGTTCAAACCACTGATGAAGCTACTGAGCTTATCCCCACAAACAAGAATGGCCAAGAAGTGAAAATCACTGACAAACTTGGTAACAAAATCACACTTAACAGACCAATGGGTTCCTCCACTTTCAAGGAGCTTGAAGATCATCAGTTTAAACCAAAATGGTCTGATGAGTGTGATATTCTTGAAAATTTCAAGCCAATGGACTTTACATCAATTTATGGTGCTAAAGCTCCAAAAGCTAAAGTCATACCTCTCAAAGATATCCCAGCAGTGGTTAAAACCTCTGCTGCAAAGGAATCTGAAAAGAGAAAGAAGAAAGAAAAAATTGATAACTTGTTTTGTGAATTCTGTGAAAAAAGGAATCATCTAACAAAAGACTGTTTCCACTTAAAAGCTTATGATCTAAACAAAACAAGTGTCATTGTTTCAGCAGAAAGCTGCATTGTCTGTGGGAAAACAAACCACAAAACTCAAGCATGTGTGTACCTCAAAAACTTTGATGTGAAAAAGAATGAGTACATTGCTAAAACATCCTTGAGTCCATCATCATCATCATCAACATCTGTCAAATTCACCAAGAAACAACCACTGTTTGTGCCAGTACAAACAGCTGTTACAAAACAGCTGAACCAAACATCTGTCAAAAGAGATGTTCAGGTTACTGATGCACCCCCTGCCAATCAGTTCAGAAAAGGCAGAGAAAAACAGTCTTACCAAAGGATTCCTCACGTTTATGAGGCCTACAAAAGGCCCTCTAAACCCAAAGTGAACAAGCATCCTTTTGGTTACCAGCAGATGATTGGTCAGGACCCACAACAGTGGTTAGAGAAACACTGTCCTAAAACAGTTCAAACCCCTGACCTAACCACTGTCCATCATCTTGCATCCATCCCAGACACTGTTGAGACCCCATCCAAAGCCTTGTTGGCTTTGGAGACCTTAATGAACTAATCTTTTTACTTCATGTGCAGGGAGCTTCTGCATGCTTTGATAGTCTTTGGTATGTAGATAGTGGAGGCTCCAGGCACATGACAGGATGTAAAGCCCTCCTCAAAGACTTTAAAATCCATGGTGGGGGTGATATATCCTTTGGGAATAATAGTAAAGGGAAGGTTCTGGGGTCTGGTACAGTGCAATCTGGAAATGTAAAATTTGAAAATGTCAATCTAATAGACAATCTAAAATTCAACCTTCTGAGTGTGTCCCAAATGAGTGACAAGGGATTTGGGTCATTCTTCACAAAAGACTGTTGTAGGATTGTTGGACCAGAAATGGTCAAAAAGATTGAAGCAATAATTAAAACTGGTCAAATTAAACTTGTTGCTCAAAGAAGTGGCAATGTTTATGTTGTTGACATGTCAAAAGAGTGTCCCAGAGCTGATGCCTGTCTGTTCTCAGCTGCCTCTAACAAAGAGACAGAACTTTGGCACAGAAGGCTGGGACACACAAATCTTAAGACAATCACAGAAATTTCAAAAAATGGTTTGGTGAGAGGCCTACCACAAAAATTGTTTTCATGTCCTGAACATTGCATTTCCTGTTTAAAAGGAAAACAGCATAAAAGTTCTTATAAGTCCATTGAAGAGTCCAAAACAACCCAGTGTTTGCAAATGCTACACATGGATTTGTTTGGCCCAGTTCAAGTCATGAGCCTTAAAAAGAAAAAATATTGTTTGGTTATTGTTGATGACTTTTCTAGGTTCACATGGACTTTCTTTTTGCACTCAAAAGATGAAACTGCAGGCATTTTGCAAGACTTTGTAATACAGGTTGAAAAGCAATTTGACCTTCCAGTAAAAAGCTTCAGGAGTGACAATGGCACAGAATTCAAAAATAGGGAGTTGGATGCCTTCTGTGTGAAGAAAGGGATTGTAAGGCAGTACAGCATCCCAAGAACACCAGAGCAGAATGGGGTAGTGGAAAGGAAGAACAGAACTCTGATTGAGGCTGCCAGAACCATGCTTGCAGATTCAGGTTTGCCTTTAACTTTCTGGGCAGAGGCAGTAAACACTGCTTGCTATGTTCAGAACAGAGTTTTAATAAACCCCAGGCACAAAAAGACTGCCTATGAAATTCTGTATAAAATTAAACCACTGATCTCATATTTTAAAGTGTTTGGCTGCCCATGCTTTATTTTGAACTTAAAAGATTCCATTTCAAAATTTGCAGCCAAAATTGATTGTGGTTATCATCTGGGATACTCAACCACTGCCAAGGCCTACAAAGTGTTTAATACACGGACCAAGGCAGTGGAGGAGACTTTGAATGTTAAGTTCAATGAACTTTCATCAATGAAAATCCCAGCAAACCCTGCAGATCTGTTTGATCTTGAAAAATTCACTTTTGAAAATACTGCTGTCAAGACTAACAGTGCAGGTCCATCAGAGGATACAACACCAGACTATGGGTATGAAATCATCATCCCTCAAAGGTCTGCCACAAAGGGAAAAGCATCAGCTGTTCAAAACAGTTGTCAAAGCTCTACCACTGCTACCTCAACAGTTGTTGACCAAAGTAGCCCATCAACCACTGCTTCCACATCCTCAAACACTGCTGACAAAAGTCCTCAAACAGTGGATAAAAGCCAGCAGTTGTCCACCTCATTACCTCCTATTCCACCACCTTTTGAAACCACTGCTGGATCATCAAAGTCCCCAGCAGTGGTTAGCTCAGATGATACACATTTGCAGCCTTCACCAACCAATGCCATCATACCATACCAAGGAGATTTAATCTTCTTGAGATCTCATCCACCTGATCAAATCATTGGCAACATAAATGAAGGGGTGCTCACAAGAAGCCAAACCCAAAACATTTGTCTTTTTGCTGGTTTTCTATCACTCCATCAGCCAGTCAAGTACCAAGAGGCACTGAAAGACAACAGCTGGGTAGAAGCCATGCAAGAGGAGCTCCAACAGTTTAAAAGACAACAAGTATGGGAGCTTGTACCACTGCCAGAAGAGGTTAGTCCCATTGGCACAAAGTGGGTCTTCAAGAACAAAACTGATGAAAGGGGTATTGTTGTCAAGAATAAAGCCAGGCTTGTGGTTCAAGGTTACAGACAGGAAGAGGGGATTGATTATGATGAAACATTTGCCCCTGTTGCAAGATTAGAAGCAATTAGACTGTTCCTGGCCTTTGCTGTCAACCACAATATGAAGGTGTTTCAAATGGATATCAAAAGTGCTTTCCTCTATGGTACAATTCAAGAAGAGGTGTATGTTTGTCAACCTCCAGGTTTTGAGGATCCATTTTATCCAGATCATGTCTACAGGCTAAACAAAGCCTTGTATGGCTTGAAACAAGCACCAAGGGCCTGGTATGAAACTCTTTCCAACTTCCTACTCTCAAATGGTTTCAAAAGAGGTACCATTGATAAAACACTGTTTTTAAAATGGAGAGGGAAGGATTTAATGATTGTCCAGATTTATGTGGATGACATTATTTTTGGAAGCACATGTAACTCAATGTGTGAAGAGTTTAGAGAACTCATGACAGCTGAGTTTGAAATGAGTGCAATGGGTGAGCTGCAATGTTTTCTTGGTCTCCAAGTACAGCAAATGCAAAATGGAACTTTCATTCATCAAAGCAAATATGCTAAAGAACTTTTAACCAAATTTGATATGAATGATTGTAAACCATGCAGCACACCCATGGCAACAAATAAGCTGGTCATGTCTGATGAAAAAGATGAGCTGATTGACCAAACACTTTATAGAAGCATGATTGGGTCTCTATTGTACCTAACTGCATCTAGACCAGACATCATGTTTGCAACATGTGTCTGTGCAAGAAGTCAATCAGCTCCCAGAAAATCAAATCTCATTGCTGTAAAAAGGATCTTCAGATACATAAAAGGTGCTCCCACACTTGGTATCTGGTATCCAGCTAATGGGAACATCAAGCTTTCAGGTTTTTCAGACAGTGATTTTGCTGGATGTCACACCACAAGGAAGTCCACATCAGGAGGGTGCCAGTTTCTAGGTGACTGCTTAGTTTCTTGGCAAAGCAAAAAGCAAGCAGCTGTTTCAACATCCACTGCTGAAGCTGAATACATTGCTGCTGCAAGCTGTACAGCCCAAATCCTGTGGCTTCAAAATCAGTTGCTGGATTTTGGTATCACTGCCTTAAAGACACCACTCATGTTGGACAGTCAGGCAGCAGAAAATATCATCAAAAATCCAGTTTCCCACTCAACCACCAAACATATCGACATCAGACATCACTTTGTGAGGGACTGCTATGAAAAAGGTTTGATTTCTCTGCATCATGTCCCAACTAAAGACCAGCTGGCTGATGTGCTCACAAAAGCACTTGATACAGCCACTTTTGAAAATTTGGTCTCTAGGATTGGGATGCTGAACATGGAATAATAAGCAACATCTTGTTTTTCTATGAATAAAAGCAACAAAATGTTTTCAGAAAATCAAAACTCCATCCTTAAAAATAGTTAAAAATGAATTTTTTTCATTAAGTCCTTAAAAGTCTGCCATTAACCACTGATGGTTCAAAAGTCTGCTATACTTCAAAAGTCTGTCCACTGCTGAAAGTCAGCCCCTGCTCTCTCATTATGTTGATAAACTCTGTTGTTCAAAAGCAGTGTCTTATCCACTGATATGCTATCCACTGATAGTAAAAATCATCCACTGCTTTCATACCACTGCCTTCATCAGTCACTTTCAACAAAAGTACTGTCCTTCACTTTCAACAGGGGTTGTCACGTGGACAGTACATATTGGTCAGACCTTTTGTAACGGCTGCCACCTCAGCATTCACTTTCTTCCCTATAAAATCCCCCACTCACCACCAAAACAGGGTTTTACTGTCGAATTGAATTCTTAAAAATTCTCTTCTCAAAGCAGTTTTTCTTCTCATTTCTTCACAAATTTCTTCGATCAATCATCTTCAAAATGACAAAATCAAAGAAATCTTCAAAACCCTCATCCAAATCATCATCGAAAACAGCCTCTCAAAAGGCAATCTCCACTGAAATTCCACATAAACCATCTCACAATCTCCTGGGTCTTCTCACAAAACCAGGAACCACCAAAGTTTTCGATTCCATCCTTGACCTCATGGCAAAATCAAAGTACAAAACTTTGATCACTGCCGATGCACCAATCTATTTGGCGACCCAAAGGGAGTTTTGGAAGAATGCAACCCTTGAAAAACAAGGAGACACTGCAACCACCATAAACTCTTCTATAAAGGGTAAAGCTGTCCAAATCACGCCACAATCCATTTCAGAGGTCTTTCAACTCGGTGATCAGGAAGGTAAAATTTCTTTCACTAAAAACGAGTTAAAAATTGACTTCATTGAGAGAGGGTATGAAGCCACAATGATGAAGAAAATTACCTTAGAAAAAGGTTATTTTCCTTCTGCAACCAGATTTTTATTTCATACCCTCCTACTATGTGTTTCAAACAAAACCACTTCTTTCAATGAAATCCCTTTAAAGATTCAAAATCTGGGATATGCAATTCTTCAAGGAGAAAATTTTAATTATTCTCGGGAAATTTTTAAAGATTTGGTTAACAATGTTGAAACAAAATCATTCTTACTGTTTCCAAGGTTTTTAAGTTTCTATTTTTCAAAGAAATTCAGTAAGGATGATTTAGCTATAATAAACTAAGGTGATCCTACTCAAATAAACAGTTTAACTACTGAAACTTTTTCAAGGATGTTAGCACCTTGCAAAACACAAGCAGAGGTGCCTGAGCAGATTTTAGCAGTTACAACTGCTCCTCAGGTATCTGCTGCTGAGCCCACTGCTCAAGGTGATCAAAGCAGCAGCACAACTATTTTGAAACCCACACCTACAACCACCAAAAAGCCAACAAAAAGAAAAACACAAAAACCCCCCAAACCCATCAAAAAGGCATCTCTGGAGGATGAGATACCAGAGCTCCTGCCAGTGACAACACAAAAGTCACTAGAAACCACTGCTGCTACTTCCTCACAGCAGTTGGTACAAATATCTCAACCCATAACCAAAACTCCTCCTGATTCT
>JARYGA010014613.1:0-21127 GCA_030545235.1 Helianthus tuberosus
TCAAATTATTCAATTAACCACCAAACGATGGAAGATTTGATGCCCGACCAAGCGGTATTTTATATATCGTAACCCAAGCCCGTATAGGGAAAATAAGTTAAAAGTATTTACCTGAGCAAAGTATAAGTCACAATAAGCAAATGCAAGTAGCTTTCACTGGTCCTCCTAATCTGGAACGAAGGTTTATAATAACCTATTAGAATCCTAACGGGTCTTTAGTTAAGCTTAAGCTTAGACCGGTTAGTTTCAAAGATACGGTTCGTACGCATGATTAAGCGAAGACCGGATAGAATGTGATTTAGACCCGACAAGTTTGAAGACTTGCTTAATATGGGTATTTCATACACATTCTGGAATTTGAGATAAAACCGACAAGGTTTGACCCGTTTCGGCTAATTTATGCAAACTAGTTACATAAACCGAACCGAACGCGTAATAAGCGTAACGGGTATTCATGAGAGCCATTTACAGGTTTCCTAAGTTAATATTCCTCAAATATGTTGTGACATCAGTAGGATGTCTTTTATTATGCCCGAAACGAATTTAAACACAAACTATGCCCTGTAGGGGTAATTTAGTCATTTATAAGGTTATAAAAGAGTTTAAGTGTTTACCTGAGTTACAGGTCTTATGTAATCAGCAAACATACTCAATTTAATAAGTTATAACAGTAGGGTAAAGTATATATGTGAAATTTATCAATTATAACCAAACTATGCACCGTAGGGGCATTTTGGTAATTTCACATAAGCCGAAAAATTCGAAACTGAAGTCTGAGTTTAACAACCTTTGCTTACTGTTAAAATATTATAATTTACCTAAAATATCAGTAGGTATCAACCCTTGTATGTTTAAAATAATTCTAGTACATACTATGCGTTAAAAACGCTTAAAAAGGCGATTAAAAGCCATTTCCGGGTTCTATACATAAAGCTGATATTTTTATTATTCCAGAAGGCTTAAAATAATTTATTTATCATATGTAATCAGTAGCAAAAGGTTTGGAGTCAATTAGATATGTAAAACTCATTTTATAGCCCGTAAGGGCAAAACCGACAATTACCGGATTAAGCCTACGACTATAAGTTATGCTCAGTCTAAAATTAATTAAAAATCTTCAAAAATCCCAAAATAATATATTACATCAGTGGGTAAGAAGTTTGATATCAAAAAGTGAGTTTAATTAGGCTAAACGCTAATTACGCCGTTTAATTAACATAAAGCTTTCAATTTACGCTAATGAGCATAACTCTCAAACTACGCCTCAAACTGATGTCAAACTTTGGGTACAAGTTTATATATCAGTGACTAAGGTTTCTACTCTTTTACATTTCCAAAAATCACGTTTTAAGGTGAAAAGGGCATAATGGTCAACATATAGGCGATTAACGGAATCATGCATATTAATTGGTTAACTAATGAACCATGGTGTATAATCACAGAGGTTTATACTAGCATGTAACCTGGTCCTAAGGAAGCTCTAAGGAAATTCCAAATCATGCTTAAATGGGTCAGAACTGAAAGTCAAAGCAAAAGTCAAACTATGCGACTTTCGGTTCCGAACCGGGTCTCTACTGAAAATTGTCGGGTTGAACATGTTTAGACATGTTCTTACACTAATTACCAAGTTATATTAATGATCAAACAGGTTGTATGTGTTCTACATTGCTAATTATGCATAAATTAGAAATTAAGTATCCTGTTGACTTTTTAATAACAAGTTTGACCCGACATTTGACCTAGTTAGAGTGGGAATCAGGGGGAACCCTTTTAAAGGTTTATTACCCACATAATTACCAACTTATAACTACTTTCAATTCGAATAATCACTGGACCATTAGTGATTAATCATTAAGTCAACCGTTAATTACGACGGTTTGACTTTTAAGCTAAAACTAAGCAAAAACTTAACTAAGAAAGGTTAAGCAAACTTACTGAAGTCCTATGCACGAAATGTGAAGCTTAGAGAGAAGTCTTGAGCTCCAGAAATGATCAGGAATGCAAGAGAAAGGTGTGAAGAAAT
Organism: Helianthus tuberosus; assembly: GCA_030545235.1. NCBI lineage: Eukaryota > Viridiplantae > Streptophyta > Magnoliopsida > Asterales > Asteraceae > Helianthus > Helianthus tuberosus. The sequence goes on from JARYGA010014613.1 coordinate 2,024, forward strand.
GGTTGCAACCTTGGCCCTTTATATAGTGCTCAATTCTTCATGGATCATTGACACACAACTCTATCAATGGCCTTGGATCACTTCCAGATGTCCCTAAGTGTCTAGGGGTTGCCTAGGGGTCATGCAAGATGTGGAAAATCGAATTAAAGTCGGTTGCAAAGGCTATGGCAGGCAAGAACCCAAGAAAATCAGAGTAGACAGCCCCTCGCGGCACGCGTAGACCCCCCCCCTGGGGCTTCGCGTGGCGCGAGGCCTCTTCTGACAAAATCTCAAATTTCTGATTTTTATGTTTTGATCCTTGGCTCTTCAAGACTTTGCTACGACTTTATTTCTTGTACTTTGAACCCTCCAAATTGACGTTTAAGGGCTTCAAGACATATCCCCACTTTGTTTAGTCCTCGGTTAACTTTATTGTCACCCGAAAAGTCCTAAACTTCATCATTGACGCTTTTAACCCCTCGCATACGAATTTGATCATAACTTTCTCATACGATAACGAAACTTTATGAAATTTATATCGTGCATTCTAGTGAGCATAATTAACCGTTACAAAGCTTCGGGTTTGTCAAAAAGTCACTCAGAGGTATAACTTAAACATGTTGACACATTTAACCCCTGTAGTTTGTAATCTCTTACTTTCTTTCATATTTAGCTTCGTATGATCCATGATTTATTCGTTTGAAGGTATGGGCATCATGTAGGGTTAACGTACAATATATTTATTCACTGTTGACATTTAGAACTCGTATATTCACATACTTTCCATGATTGTCAACTTTAATCCTTCATTAACATTCTTTCACACGTTTAAACATATGACACGTGTCAACACATTATAGGACGTGAATTTTTGAGGTGTTACAGTTTGGTTTGTTATAGTAGTTATAATCGTTTGGTTTGTTATAGTAGTTATAATCATTTGGTATGTTATGTTTCTGTTTGTTTCTGTTAACCAGATTGTTTCTGTTATGTTTCTGTTTGTTTCTGTTAACCAGATTGTTTGTTATTCGTTAACCAGCTTGTTTCTGGTTTTTTTTTGGTAGGATGTCTTCTTACAAAGAATCAAACGAGAATCCGGCTACTCATGTTGATCTGACTGATGGAGAGGACGACCCGAATCCAATAATTGATGAATCGGGTGATACCGATGTAGCTGATACAGCGACCAGAGGTGCTTGTTCAAAAAAGAGAAAAAATTATTCCAATGTGCATGTAAATTTTGTAGATGTTCAGGGTTTGTACAAAGGGAAAATGGTGCCAAAAAAACAATGCATCTATTGCAAGCATACATATGTACGCGGTAACTCGAAGAGCACAACAAGTATGAGGCGACACCTTCAAGAATGTGGATTATTCAAAAAAGCGCAAGGTAAAAAAAATGGTTTTCTCAACTTTGATAGTGGTAAACATGATTGTGATGCTTTTGAGGGTTTTGAGCCGGATGGGGGTTATAGTCAAATGAAAATTCGTAATGAAGACTATGATCATAGCACATGAGTTACCATTTTCGTTTGTAGAGTACCACTGGTTTAATTACCTAATGAAGACTATGAATCCTCTATTTGAAAAAGTTAGTAGGTCTACAATCACTCGAGATTGCATAAAAGTTGTAGATGTAGAAAAAGAGAGGATAAAAAAACTTTGGAAAAGGCTGAGATGGTATCCCTCACTAGTGACTGTTGGACATCTAACCAAACGATTGGTTACATGTGTTTAACGGCTCACTTTGTTGATTGTGATTGGAAATTGCAAAAATGCATTATAGATTTCAATGAGCTTGCACCACCCCATAGCGGTGAGGTTATATCCGATGGTATCTTAGAGTGTCTTATAAAATGGGGTATCCAAGACAAAATAGGTACCATCACTTTAGACAATGCATCGAACAATGATAGGGCAGCCAACATTTTGATGAGTAATTTTAAGGGAAAGGGGAAGTTACACTTTGATGGTTTGTTTTTTCATATAAGATGTTGTGCTCACATCTTAAACTTGGTAGTGCAAGATGGTTTAGGAACTATCGAATCAAGTCTTGTAAAAATTAGAGAAGGTGTCAAATATTTGAGGAAGTCTTCAGGTCGTCTATTGAAATTTGGTGAAATAGCAATAACACATGGCATATCCACTAATCGGTCTTTATGTACGGATGTAAAAACTAGGTGGAACTCAACGCACCGTATGCTTGAATTGGCTATTCACTATAAACAAGCTTTTCTAGGTTATGCGTTGAGAGATTCCAACTTTGTGTGGTCCCCCACAGTTGATGAATGGAATCGTGCCGAAAGAGTTTGCAATCTACTTGTAGTGTTTTTAAAAGCTACTAATTTGTTTTCCGGTACATCGTATCCAACTTCAAACTTGTTTCTTATTGAAATTTATGAAGTGAAGAAAGAGAGATGTAATGCATTTTTTTCCGATGATACTTTCTTGAAGAGCATGAGTAAACCGATGTATGTGAAATTTGAGAAATATTGGGGGGAAATTGGGATCCTTATGTCTATTGCATCAATTTTAGATCCCGTTTTAAGATGTTCTCAGTTGAGTGGACTTTTGAGAGATTGTATTTAGAGGATGAATGTACGATCATGGTTGAAGATGTGAAAAGTAAGTTAAAATAACTTTTTGACAAGTATTGTAATGCATATAAGACATCTGAGGCTGCCATGAATAGCTCAAACACATCTTATAATGAATCAAGTTCACACACGAATGATTTTTATGCTTGCCTCAATTCAAGAACCATGTCGATTGAAAGAAAATCTGAACTTGATGAGTATTTGGATGAGCAAAACCTAAAATGTATGGATCCAAAGTTTGATGTGTTGAAGTGGTGGGGTCAACATTGTAGCAAGTTTCCAGTTTTGACTAAAATGGCAAAAGACATTTTTGGCATCCCGATCACTACCGTGGCTTCCGAATCAGCCTTTAGTGTTGGGGGGCTTATATTGGATGACTACCGGAGCTCTCTTTCAAAGGATATGGTGGAACTTCTTGTTTGTGGAAGTGATTGGTTAAAGGCGAGCTCAAAAACAACCTTAAAAACATTGAAAGTAAGCTTCTATTACATTTATAATCTACTTATACTTTTGTAGTTTATGCATTAACATTTGTATTTTGTTTTTTAATGTGTAGCAAGCTGCAAGAGATGAAGAAAAATTGGAAATTGATGTGTTGACTCCAGATGGGTCTGATAATAAATGAAAGGTATTTTTATAATTAACAAAACCTAAAAGTTGTTTTGTAATGTGTAGAACTTAATGGTTTTGTTTAATGCTTGTGTTTATAGGTTATATGTTGATTTGAAGTTGAATTTTGTGGATGAAGATGAACAAGCTTAAAGAAGAAGTTTATGGCTTTTGACCTAAATGACAATTTGTATTCGCACTTTATTTTGTGTTGCTTTTGTATTCACACTTTATTTTGTGTTTCTTTTGTATTCGCACTTTATTTTGTGTTGCTTTTGTATTCGCACTTTAAGTTAGAATTTGTTTTTGTTGAACGAAGCCTTATTATTCAATCGAGCGAAACCGAGCGAAAAGATCCGCTCGATTTTTTTTAGGATTTGATAAAAACTGAGCGAAACCGAGCCGATCGATTCAAATTCAATCCGAGCATGAGCATCACTTTTGCGCTCGGTTTTACAAATTTGATCCGCTCGGATCGGTTCGGTTGTAATTCAATCCGAGTATGAGCAGACCCTCGATCAGATCGGATCGGCTCATGAACACCCCTAGATCATAGGATGAGAAACCCTAAATTGTTGCATGAATTTGTTAGATATGATGATATTGTTGGGCATGATTGCAAAACTTAATTGATTTTAGTTGTATTTGATTAATGAAAACAAGAAGAGGGAAAATGAGCATAGGATACTTGTACTATGTGCTTAGAAAGTAGTATGCACATCAAGTGTATTATGAAATGCCTAAGTGAAGTTAGGATGTGAGATTGTATGAAATGAATTGACATATATGAATGAAATATGATAATGATGTAATTAGTAGTAAACTAACTTGAAGAATGTACTTTAGATGGAACTCATACAAGCATTCAGGATGAATGCATGTTTTGGTCAAGATTATGCACTAGGGGCTTGTACATTGTGCTTGAATGAGTGATGCTCGCCATGTGTTCTATTAAATACTTAATTTGCAATTTAGAAGTGAATGTGTGCTAAAGGTAAAGCACATGAGCATACTAGTAAGGAATCATGTTGGGATTATGTTGTATTAGCGGATCTTGAATGATGTTATCAAATTTCATAATCATGAGAATACTAGGATGTGAGGAATTTGCATATTAATGTTTATGCGTGTGACTAGTTTATCATGCGGTTGGAAGGATCATACTACATGAGTGTGAAGTATAAGGTATGGTGGTTATGCTCTAGCATGTCAAGATGAATATGTGTGCGTTTTTAATTGAAAGGTTAGAACACTTGATAGTTGACTTCTAAAACGTCAACGAATGTGGGAAATTATAAAGTTAGGAATATTAACACGATACAATATTAGGAAGATCATGGGATGCGTGTTAGACCTGTTCATGTATTATGTATGATGATGGATTGGATTTCGTGAATGTTGAACAATGTGGTTGTCAATCCACGTCTTATGCATGTTAATGAATGACTGACTAATGAGAGTCAACATAATTAAGAATTTGAAATGTATGTTGATATGGGTGAACATGCATATTAACAAGGTAGTGGACATTATGGCATGAAAGGATAGGAATTTCACTAGCATTGACTCAAGCGGGAATGCTAACGGGTTAAAAGGAGACAAGGAAGCAAACACGAGCGTGAATGCTTAAGGTAAGTGACTATCGATCTTACTTCTTATTTTGTTTAGATGAAGTTATTTATCTTTGAATAACTGAAATCAAGTAAGGATGTGCAAATAATGGAAGTACTAATGGTCGTTTGATGTCAACCCGTTGAAACCTTATCGTAGGGGGGCAAACGGGTCAAAACTTTTAGTAGAAAGATTTAGCCTACGAATATGGGGATTGGGTTGGGAAAGGTGTGGAATAGATTGAGAACTTAAAAAATGATTATTTCACGTATTAGAACCCCCTGGACACACGGTTAGTGAGTAGAAAGAACAAAAATGCGAAAATCAGCGTCTGAGCTGCAGAGGGGGCGTCGACGACGGCCATGTTAGGCATTGGTGACTCCCTGCCCTGTTGCAGCCAACGCTTTATCTTGTTGTCTATGCGGGTCCGACGCTGGAAACCCATTTTTCGCGTTTTTCTCACTTTTCCTTGCTTCTAAGGCCCCCGACAAGCTTCCAAAAAGTACCCCAAGCCTGCTATAGAGTTTTGTGAGGTACATGTGAGTATAGAACTCATTTTTAAAGTTTCCAAATTTCACACCAAACTCATTAAAGAGTGTTTATGCGGTGCGGGTAAAAAGGGAGCGTGTATGCAAGTACGTGTGAGGATAAAATAAGTATGTAAGCCTTGTATGTATGGATTTAAATACATGTTAGTAAATGGAAACCATGGGTAAACATGAATAGAAATAAGTAAGTACGTAGACTAGTGTGTTCGAGACTTATACATATGTATAGATGTTTGTGGCTAAGTTTGTTAGAAAGAATATGTAAGTATGTAAGTTGTATGTAAGAGTTTGGGTAGGGAGGTATGCATGTATTAAGTAGGATTATTATCTTTTAAGGAGTTGGGTTAAATAAGATGCATGCGTGTTAATAAACCAAATGTTTCCGAATGAGTGAGATTCATATGAAGGTATTATGGTGTTAATATATACGAGTATCGACGATACTAACTGAGTTGTCTATGAGAATGAAATGAAAGTGCATGTATGTGAGTGTTTGGCTCTCAGAGATTGGAGGCCCAGTGTACTAGATAGATTGCTATGTGGTTACTGGTTGTTTATATATTCATTAAATTGTGTATGGTGTCACCATTTACTAATGTGTTAGCTATATATGGTGACCACAGGTTATTCGGATCATCATTAACGTCATGAGTAACAAGTGGACGAGGATCGAGTTGAAGATCATGGATTGTACGGAGAAGTGGTCACGTGGTTTGTATTCATATGTTATAGAGGTTACATTAACTAAGGATGAACGGTGTACTTATTTTAAAGAAGTCGTTTTAAAACGGTTTTCAGGTATGTTAGATCAGTTATAAAGAAAGAAATTTTGAGGCTCGTATTTCCGCTGCGTCTTTTCGATTATAAATGTTAGGGTCTTACATTATACCTAAGAAAAAAATCGAGTAAAATACCTCTTATGTGAATTAGGTTTGATAAAATTGTTGGATGGCGTTACTTAATTGGACGAAAAGGGTTAAATATTTGAAACACGAGAAAAGATGCGTTTCGATTTAAGATTTTAGACTCAAGTAGTTAATATGAGCGGACAAAAATCGAACTTAACTCTAAAATTAATATATATATATGTTATAAAGAATTAGCCTATTTTTATAGATAAAGAAAAAATTCTATTATAATAATAAATCATTTTATAAAAAGTCAATGCATAAGAGCATATGTAATGGGGCGGTATATCACAGGGAAATGGGCTATGGCGCCCCATAGCGCCGCCCAACACCGTTACAGGGGGTGCTATGGAGGATGAAATTGGATGTCCCGCGATTAACATCACGGCGTGTTCATTCCTTCCTCACTCAAACACATATATATAAAGCCCCATACATATGTAACCACATTACAAACTCAAGTTATATAAAGCCCCATAAACCCGCTCTCTTACACGTTTCACCACTTGTCGCATAACGCCCCAAAGATAACTTTGTTGGCCTAAGAAATAAAAACAGGCCATTTGTTTTCTTATGTTTTCTTCGGTTTTGTGAACCTTTTTATAGTGTTGGGAATTGGGATCAGATCCGATTGCTATTACGGTGTAATATAAAATAATACTTATATAGTGAAGGGGTGTGGTCACAGATCTCGCGTCAGCATGACCGCGAATGACCATTACCCTTATCAAAAACCCCCACCAGCAATAACTTACCTGTGTCCGTGCGGGCACACGCGAACACAGCGGTCCAATCTGTCCAGTGATGAGAAGACTTACCTTAAGGACGAAAACTAGTGTTACACATAGCGATGCGGCCCGACACCACATCCTATGAACATTTTCGCCACGACAAGGGATCTGGACAACAACAACAGTCACTAAGCGGCGATGCGGCGTGGCACCGCATCCCGCATACATCTTGGATAGAACAAAGAACGCGGAAACAACATCAGCGACCGCAAGCAGCGATGCGGCCTGGCACCGCATCCTGCCTACAAAGCAAGTGGGTCTGACACCACAGTGCAAGTGGCACTGGGAACAGTCCCCTACCGGCCCACATGTGTGCAACAGTCTGACACCACAGCAGGACGTGGCATCACCACCGTAACCGACAGGTCTGACACACCTACAAGTAGTTGTGCGATGTCAGACTAGCTACTCAACTACCCTCCTTCACTCCTCGGCTATAAATACCCATCCCAAACCAGGTTTGAGGTATCACTTCTCAACTCTCTCACTACTACTACTACTATCACACTTTGCTTCCCAAGCAAACTACTGATTCTCACGCCGGAGAGTGGTAACAAGGAGCACCCCCACCCCATCCTCCTTGTTGCGAGTCACGGCTTGTTTCCTTGTGCAGGAAACCCACCACCAGACGATCCAGCCAGCGATCCTCGGAAAGAAGGGATTAACCCTCTTGACGAGACCAGTGAGTTAACCCCACCCGGTTAACCATTGTTTTATCATTGGCCCCACGGTGGGCGCCAATGATGAAACAATGGTTAACCGGGTGGGGTTAACTCACTGGTCTCGTCAAGAGGGTTAATCCCTTCTTTCCAAGGATCGCTGGCTGGATCGTCTGGTGGTGGGTTTCCTGCACAAGGAAACAAGCCGTGACTCACAACAAGGAGGATGGGGTGGGGGGTGCTCCTTGTTACCACTCTCCGGCGTGAGAATCAGTAGTTTGCTTGGGAAGCAAAGTGTGATAGTAGTAGTAGTGAGAGAGTTGAGAAGTGATACCTCAAACCTGGTTTGGGATGGGTATTTATAGCCGAGGATTGAAGGAGGGTAGTTGAGTAGCTAGTCTGACATCGCACAACTACTTGTAGGTGTGTTAGACCTGTTGGTTACGGTGGTGATGCCAAATGATGAAACAATGGTTAACCGGGTGGGGTTAACTCACTGGTCTCGTCAAGATGGTTAATCCCTTCTTTCCGAGGATCGCTGGCTGGATTGTCTGGTGGTGGGTTTCCTGCACAAGGAAACAATCCGTGACTCGCAACAAGTAGGATGGGGTGGGGGGTGCTCCTTGTTACCACTCTCCGGCGTGAGAATCAGTAGTTTGCTTGGGAAGCAAAGTGTGATAGTAGTAGTAGTGAGAGAGTTGAGAAGTGATACCTCAAACCTGGTTTGGGATGGGTATTTATAGCTGAGGAGTGAAGGAGGGTAGTTGAGTAGCTAGTCTGACATCGCACAGCTACTTGTAGGTGTGTCAGACCTGTCGGTTACGGTGGTGATGCCACGTCCTGCTGTGGTGTCAGCCTGTTGCACACAAGTGGGCTGGTAGGCGATTGTTCCCAGTGCCACTTGCACTGTGGTGTCAGACCCACTTGCTTTGTAGGCAGGATGCGGTGCGAGGCCGCATCGCTGCTTGCGGTCGCTGATGTTGTTTCCGCGTTCTTTGTTCTATCCAAGATGTATGCGGGATGCGGTGCCATGCCACATCGCCGCTTAGTGACTGTTGCTGTTGTCCAGATCCATTTTCGTGGCGAAAATGTTCATAGGATGCGGTGTCTGGCCGCATCGCTATGTGTAACACTAGTTTCCGTCCTTACGGTAAGTCTTCTCATCACTGGACAGATTGGACCGCTGTGTTCGCGCGTGCCCGCACGGACACAGGTAAGTTATTGCTGGTGGGGGTTTTTGATAAGGGTAATGGTCATTCGCGGTCATGCTGACGCGAGATCTGTGACCATACCCCTTCAAGTCCCCCCAGTCTAGTGTTTCTTCCTTATGCAAGTTGCATGTGGGAGGAATACTGGACTATGGTGTCTAGAAGGTAGAATATTGGCCATTCGGATGGCTCCTCCTTTCAGTAAATAAAGTTGTTGACCGTTCGGTTGATAGTCCGTTTGGTCGGTAGGCCTTTCGAGTGGATTGTTTCTTCCTTTGAGAAGGATGTCCGGTGAGCAAGTTCCGTCTGATGCGAAATTCTCTGCCAAGGACTTGACTCTTGGTCTACCTTTTCCTGATGTCATCAGCCACCTGTTGGTGTTTCGAACCAACCTTTGAAACGGTGACTGAAGGTGTTGGCAGGGTTCGAACCAACCTTTGAGATCGTGACGGAAGATGTCAGCCTCCGCCTATTGTAGTTGTAACCTCTGCATCAGCTGATGCAAAGTTGTAAATACTTTGCTCAAGCTCTATGTTCAGCCACTGGACATGCAACGACGATCCCTGTTTTGCGGGGCCTTCGTGTTCTCCAGTTTAGCTCTCAAGTAACCGCACGTCCTCTGCGGTTTTAGCTCTCTAGTAACCGTACGTCCTTTGCGGTTACCTCATTGCTGCACTTTGTTGGCCATGTGTGTTTGAGCCATGTGAGGTAGTTGCGTCATTGTTGGCTATGTTTGGTCGAACAATATGAATCTGGACTATGGGCAGATAAACATGGTCATAGGCATAGTTGTGCCCACCATTATTTATTCTATGCGGTCCATGGGTGAGTAACCAGTCATAAGCAGACTTGTTACCACCGTTCTGGAGCCACTTTCCTTCACGCTTGGGTGGAAAGTGGTTTTCCTTCAAGTAGTGTCACCGGTGGAGATCACCTTAGATGCTTGGGAAGTTGGTTGAAACTCTTCCGCATCCGTTCTGTAACCACTTTCCTTCACGCTTGGTTGGAAAGCGGTTTTCCTTGAAGTAGTTTTGCTCAACCGCGTGGTGGTTTAGTTGTGGCTCTTCCGTAGCTACCGTTTGCATAGTTGCGGTTTGTAGCAGCTACGCATGAGTGGTTGCGGTTTGCAGCAAAGAACTCGCTTCTAGAAGTATTGTAGCCTGGATGTGGCTCTTGAAGGATCAGGAGTTAGGGTTGCTGATGTGCGGTTGCCCAGCATACTTGTCCTTTTCCTTAAGGAGAAGCTGTTTGCGTTCCCTCTAGGGTTGTGAACCGGACACGAAGGATTTGAACCTTGAAGAAGGTTATATGGAATGCGGTTTTCGCAGTCCAAAGAACCATGCTGGTTCTGAGTATCTGACACTCCTGTGCGGGTTTGTGTGTGTCCTCTCCGCATCTTCCACGTGTGCTCGTGGGTATGTGCGGTTTATTGTTTACACCCTTTTACATAATTTAGAGATATATATTTTTGCCTTTTTTGAGGGGTATGTAAAAAACGACATGCGGTATGGGTTATGGTGCGGTAAACTAGAGAAACCGCATGCCGCTTATGTTTGGATAATGTTTGTCGCTTTTGTGCTGCCTACGTGGCTGATGGCACATGTGGGTTGTTGAAAGTTGGTAGGATTCTGACATGTGATGATCTGAAAGGACGTTTGAAATGCTCGATGTCATAACTGCACTGTAGCAAGTAGTGTAAAGGTCTTTTCTGTCAGGCGCGTGGGAGGCCACGCGCGCGTGATAACCGGCAGCTGAAACGTCACTGAACATGTGGCGATACGTAAGTGGCCCTTTTTGAACGTGGTAAGTCGGTTTACTGCATCGCATTAATTGCGATGAGTATATAAGGAGAAACCGTTTGATTTCTCCTTACTTTGTTCAAATTTCAAAAATTTCTCCGGTGAAAAGAGTGTGTTCTCTTTGTCTTCTCCGATCAATCTGTCTGTATTTCCGGTGATTTTCTGAGTTTTTGTGTAACTCATTACTTCTCTTCTTTATATTTCTTGATGGCTGAACCATCCAATCCACACAATGTGGAGGGTGAAAACCCTGGACCTTCTTCTCCGGTGGCTGAGGAAGAAGAAGACGACGGTGGTAGTGCCCCCGGTGGTGGCCTACCACCTTTGAAGTGGTCAAAGGTGCGGTTTAACCGACTGATGACCGGTGTACAAATGCCTCAGGGGTATGGGGCTCTTTATCCCCAGGAGGGTGACACCGGTGCTCATGCTCTGGCCGGTTATGTCACTATGTGGGCGGATTCATTCGGTGAAGGTAACCTTCGTTTACCATTAACCGTGTTTGTTTCCGAAGTTTTGGAATTTTACAAACTTCATATCTCTCAGATGAGTCCTTTTGGGATGATTCGTATTAGAAACTTTGAGTACACCTTTCGTGCTCTTGGTTTGCCGATTACCGTTGAGAATTTCCGGCGGTTCTACCAGTTAACTGTAAATACTGGGTTTTTTTCTTTTGGCCAACGGTATGGGAGTGTCAAGCTGATGACCCCACCCAAGGGTATCACAACGTGGAAGAGGAAGTTCTTCTACGTTAAGGCAGTGGCTGTTGTTGCGAGGATGACTTTCCGCAACGTGAACGAGGTGATCCCTGCAGAGGATATTGATCTTCTAGGTCCGGAAACGGTGCAATGGTTTCCAAGGTTATGGACCATTGAGCATCAGAAGCTGGACAATACGCAGCTGTGGGTGCTGCGGATGATGTTGACCAGGGCTGATAGGCATGCAAAGCCCATTGTGCGGGAGAAAAACGGAGGTATGTGTTGTTCTCTTTTGCGGTTTCCTTCCTTAACCATTGTTACTTATTTGTAAAAGTACTTAGAGGATGCTGAGCTGTGGAAAATATTCGATCCGTCCTTCGAAGGGAAGCTTGAAATTGTTGAGACTGCTGCAGGTGAAGGTTTTAACTTAACCATTCTTAGGAACTTCCGCGTTCCTACGCGCGATGCGTTGAATGCACCCCTGCCGCTGGGCGAAGGTATGTTATATAGTCTTCTTACTTCTTTGTAAAGAAGTTCATGTTTCTTATTTGCCTGTTTTGTGATTTACACGCAGGTACTCTTGGGGCCCTGGGTAAGTTTGAGGCGAATGGTGCTCCGAAGAAGCATGCGGAGAAAGTTCCGCGGGGTCGTGGCAAGAAAAAACCTGAGGCTCCTGCTGTTCCGCCTTTGGTGCCGCAGGTGGCAGGTATCTCTCGTTCTCATTTCCACAGATATACAGATTACGTGGTAGTATCTGACACCCTTGAGGGTTTGGGTGTTCCAGGTGGTGGTGCGGTTGCAGGTGGGACCTCTGCGGGTTCCAAACCTGCTGATGAGAAGAAGGGAAAGGCAGATAAGGCTGTTGATGCTGGTGAGAAGAAGAAACCGAAAATTTAGACCCGACGGAAGGCTGTTCTGAAGTCTGTTGAACCTGTGGTTGTTTCTGGTAAGTAATTCATAATTTTTACAAGTATTGTTTTTGTACTTGTAGTTTAAAGTCTTTTTGCTTTGATTACAGAACCGCAAGATAAAGGTTTCTCCATTTTTGATGCTCCTCATTCCCCTCCGCGTGAGAAAGCTGCAGATGTGGGGGTAAAAGTGGTGCCCGAGCCCTCTGCGCGGGCGGAGGATACTGGGAAGGGGCCTGCGGCTCAGATATATGATACAGTGGACTCTGCTGATAATCTGATCTCCCCGCAGGACACTGACGATTTGAACTTGAAGTTTGCTTATACTGGGGGGAAGAAATAGCCTGCTGCCGAGAAGGCTTCTGGTTCCGCTTCAGGGGGTGCGGGTTTTACTGAGACTCCGATTCAGCCTGAAGAGACTGAATTGGAGTTTTATTACCGCACTTACACTGAAGACCGGGCCATGACCTATCACCGCCCTCCATGGACTGTAATGCAAGGGGATGATATCTCTGCTGACCCCTCCGCGTGTAGGGAGATTTCGGGTGGACTGGGCACCCCATTTGAAGTCAATCGGGCCCGTGCCTTGCCAACTGAGGTCCAGATTAACCAACTCTCCTCCATGCTTGTGGAGAGTTCTATAATGGCGAATGCCATTTTGGACAACTACATGGTGCTGGGCCGCAGGGAGGAGGAAAATGCGCGGTTGCGTGCCGAGGCTGACGGGTTGGTGAGGGCTGCACGTGAGGGTGCAGAGCAGCTTGAAAGGGATAGGGCTGCTTTTGAAAAGCGTAAGCAGACTGAGGAGTGGGCTGCCACTGCAGAACTTAAACAGGTTCGTACCCTTGCAAAGCTGCTTTCTGATGAGCGCAAGAGTTGGAAAGAAACTCTTTCTAATGAGCGCAAGACGCTATCTGATGAGCGCAAGACTTGGAAAGAATCTTGGGCCAAACAGAATGAAATTCTTTTTCATGTTCGTCAGGAGCTTACCAATGCCAAGGCAGCGAATGCTGTGTTGGTTAAAGAAAAAGCCGCAGCTGTTGTGGCTGCTCAAGAGGCCAAGGAAGCAGAAGCTCGCCTTGCCAAGGCTCTTGAAGAGGCCAAGGAGGCGGAGGCCCATGCTGCAAGGGCTCTTGAAGGGGCAAATGTTGACCGCACCAACCTAACCAAAACTGTCCTGGGCCTCCAGGTATAAGTCTCTTTTGCTTTTGAATATGTACATGTCTTACAAGTATGTTGATTATATTTGTATACTTGTGTTTTCTTTGTAAAAAGGCTGAAGTGCGGAGCCGGGTGGCCGCTATTGAGGAGGTTTCTGGCCGTGCCGCTGAAGCTGAAGCGCGGGCAAGAGAGGCTGAAGAGGCTAGAGATAGCCTTGCTTCTTCTCTTGATCTGCTCAAGGCCGACCGTGAATGGATGCGTATGCACGGTATTGGGCATGTAAGTATCCGTTGCCTTTGCTACTTTTTTAAATTTTGCCTTTGCTGACTATACTCTTTTTGTTTTGCAGATTGTTACATCCATCCTTGACGCGCCTGAGAATGTGGCAGGTGTCAATGAGATTAGGGAGCGCGCCCGGGATGCTGGTTTTAAAGCAGGCTACAACCGTTGCATTGGTCATATGAATGTTATGGCCCAAGGAAAATATATCGATGAGCGATCCGGGTTCCACGGTGTGGATACTTAAGCGCTTCTTGCTGCCGCTCTTGCGGCGTATAATGAGACGCCCATTTCTGCTCTTGAGGAGCTTAATGAGTGTCTAGAGGCAGAAGACTATGTTGACCGCTTGCGGGTGTTGTATGCTGATGAGGAAGATGAGGAAAAGCCTGCTGTTAAGGGCAAGGATGGTGCAGGTTCCAGTGGTACAAAGAAAGACTAGGCTGGCCTGCGTGCCTTTTTTGTTTCCTCATGTAAATATTAAGAACTTTATGTAAATCCCTTGTGCACCGTGTAGGTGTAGAAAATTTTTGAATATAAAGTTTTAACCGCTCTGTTCAATTTGTACAAGTGTTTTTCTTACTTGCATGTTTGGACCTGTATGAGTTTAATGTTATTGTGACTAACACTAAGTCTGTAATTTCCTTTTGCATATCTAGATGATATGCAAGTATGAAGAACTTTACTCATTGTAAAGTGCGGTTAATTATATTCTATACCTTTGTCGTATGAGTACTAGTCAATTCCTGTTTTTATCCCGTTAGGGTGTAGGAATTGTGTAGGTTTTGTGAAAACCGTAGTCGCTTGTCCTGCCGGATAGGCGGTTAATGTTTTTCCATTGTTGGCCTATTACAATAGTTGCGTGTGGTCGCCACTCTGTGTGGGTATCGCGAATGAAGATTTTGCCAATCTGTTTTTGTAGATACTGCAGAGTGGAACACGCATTTATAATAGGAGTAAATAAACAATATTGCATTGAATCGTTTATTTATTTATGTGCAAATGGCCTGCGGCCCGATAGGTTACATGGTAAATGTAAAAACATGGATTACATATAACAGCGTCGAAGCTGTTGTGCATTCCATGTGCGTGCGATAGTTCCGCCTTCTAATGTTTTTAGTTTATATGCGCCTTTGCCCAGGACCTCTTGGATGAGGTAGGGTCCTTCCCACTTGGGGGCAAGTTTCCCTGGGCGTTCCGCATTAGATGCTTCATTGTCACGAAGGACGTAGTCTCCTAGGTTGAAGGTACAGATGCGGATGCGTACATTGTAGTACTTTTCAAGTTTGGTTTTGTACTTGGCCTCGTTGATGGCCGCGTTTTCACGCCTTTCTTCTAGGAGGTCCAAGTCAACCCTGCGCTCCTTGTTGTTGTCTATCTTGTTGATAGCCAACATTCTAGGTGAGGGGAGGCCAACATTCTATCTTGTTGATAGCCAACATTCTAGGTGAGGAGTGGTGCGGTGATAGGGTTTCACCAAGCGGGCACACCGGCACCGGCCTCTATACACGCGCGGTGAACATTAAATATCGGTGAGTAGTCACCGATGTGTGGGAAGCTTATCTTTTAACCATTGCACATGTCCAACGGCATTAATAGCCGTTACCTTTATTAAGAAAAATGTTTTCTTATCTAAACTCCACTTTCAGATTTCCCTTTTTTTCTCACAACTCAAAAATATCCTCACTACCAAACTACAAACCTCACACACCATGGATAAACAAAACAATGGTGATGCCAAGAAAAAAAGTTCGGCTTGTCAATGATCTGGTTCAAACCCGAGAGGACGCGACTCGCAAACGAGGCAAGACGGTTCTAGCGGTCCGAGTGCACCGTTTCAAATCCCATGCGGATATTCAACACACTCTCAACCTCAACTTTTTTACTCCCAAGCTTCACAACCTAGTTTTTACAACACCAAACCCCAACCTAATTTTCTGCCACAATTATTTTCACACCCACATGGTCCAACAATGGTCGCAATGTACGGATATTCCCCGTTTGCATATAGGATTCCACCAATTCGATCACCAAGAGAGAATGTCGAGCGCTCGATTTTGATCTACAATGAAAATGAAGACCAAGATGTAGATGTTGTCCTCGAAACGCAAATTTGGATGAAGATATTGGCCTAAAAGAAGAATATGAAATGGAAGACGAAGCCGAAGATGTCGGTAAAGCAAGTGAACCGAAAGGCAAGGGAGGAAAGATGGAGCGTCAAGAAAACATAACAAATGGCCCCCGATACCATTGTTGGGTGAAGATAGTAGTCGTTCGGGCCAAAAAAGAAAGTTTTCAGATTCGAGTAACTACCATGCGGGTACACCGGGAACTGAATTCAATAGTTATATACCCGACATAAACATAGACCCCTCACCAACAAGACCACAAAAGAAAGATAAGAGAGCCGCAACAACGTTCGATAGCTCAACGGGTTTGTCTGAGAAGCTTTCACAATACACCCTTATGAAAGAAGCAAAACAACCACAAACGATGGAGTTGGCAAATATAAGAAAGAAACGTGAGAAAGACAACATAGCGTTAGTGGCGGAACAACGTGAGCCGGTGCGACAACTTTTGTATGATCGTGATATGGAGACGTTTATTAAGTCACACGGCAATGCTTCACCAGAAATGTTGCCATTTATTCTAGCCCGAAAACGTGAGATCGCGGAAAATATAATTGGCCATGCAATTTCTAATTTTTAGTTTTATCGTTTAGGTTTTTATTTTAATTTAATGTAATGTCTTTTTATAATTAAAAGTAATTTTATTTTGTTTAAAATATGTTTTAATTATTGATGCATAATTTGTAGAAATAAAAAAAATGGACTCCTCACGTGGGGAGCACCCCCTTGTGTTTGAGTGGAAAATGGAGAATGGTGAGGGAAGTTGACATGGTATGAGGTGATTGGCTAGGGTGGAGAGTTTACCACTCCCCACTTGAAGAGCACCCCTTGCACCCTTATAATTTTGCGAGATATTGAGGTCCACTTTATTTGTGTTTCTAGTTTTTAGGTCTTACGTTGTTTTTTTTAGTTTCACAAGGAAATCTCTTTCTTTTCTCCTTCTTTCCTTTCTATTTATTTCTTTTCAATTTCGAAGGATAATTTTTTCCACTGTTCATAAAAAAACCACTGGAACACAGCTTCCCTTAGTTCCTTTCAAATCCTTTCTCACCTTTCCTTAGTGAAACTCGGGAACATGACGTTAGTGTATTTAAACATACAATGAAGACCAGCAAACAAAAAAATGAAAGGAATTCGAATTATTATTTTAGATTTTGAAGAATAGTGGAGTGGTTAGTGTGGGGCACGGGTGTTCAGTATTCGATTCGGATTCGAAAACTTCAAAACTAGACTCGATTCGAACAGAAGCTTCAAAATTCAACTTGAAGGGGTAAGGTCCCAAAAACCTTGCTTTAAGTACTTGGGACCATACCACAACCTCGTCTTTTTTAGACCTTGCGCGGCCGCGCATTGGTCTTACAAAGAATTTAGAAGAAAGACAGCAGAAAACACCTGTGCGCCAAAAGGAAATTTATAAGTCCTTGCGCAGATTCTCCATAACAAAGGGATAAAAATCCCAACGAACACTCCCGCTTAATCAATACCCAGACTTGGGTATTATTTGTACTGATACTACACGATAAGGAGTCACACCGGATTATGGAAATAATCTTCTAGAAGACTAAATCGTGCACCACCAGACGGTTATAACCGTCCGGGACACGTGTCATCATCTCAGGCCTCCCCGAAATCACTATGATGGCATGAAATTGGAGAGAAACCTCCACTTGCCCACTTTCCACGTGTCAACTCCCCAGCCGTTGATCTAAATGGCGATCTGTGTGCTTTCACGCCAGATCAAGAAGATTAACAGGGAAGGAAATAACCGCTTACGGAGTTAGCATCTTCCGTTAACATTTCAATAAACAGGTTTTCCCGCCCAAACTCCCGGCTATAAATAGAAGAGTAATTCAGGTATGATCTTCAAGTTACCTTCACTTCACTTATACTCTTTCTTCTTCATATACCAATACTTATTCTCACGCCGGAGGGTGGTCACGGAGATAACCCCCATTCTCCCCGTGACGAGGCTGACGGTGTTTTGTTTTGCAGCTATCGAGAAGAAGAGGAGATCCGATCCTTTGAATCAAACGAGAGAGAACCAACCCTTTTTATGCAGAACCTAACCCCCTGGATAATTTGATTCTGGTCGTTTATCCAGTGTTTCTTCACTACGGAGAGAACCCCCATTCTCCCCATGACGAGGCTGACGGTGTTTTGTTTTGCAGCTATCGAGAAGAAGAGGAGATCCGATCCTTTGAATCAAACGAGAGAGAACCAACTATTTCTATGCAGAACCTAACCCCCTGGATAATTTTATTCCGGTCGTTTATCTAGTGTTTCTTCATTCGCTTATCCAGTGTTTCTTCACAACTCGATTCGAATTCAATTATCAAGCTCCAAATTTGGTTTTCAAATATTCGATTTCGATTCGAATTCAAGTCAAGTAATTGAATACGAATTTATTTTTTCAAAGCGAATTGATTTCTTCGAATTCCTAAATTTGGGCCAAACTCGAAAATACATTATAATTAGTTTGTATTAGTTTAAAAAGGTAAAATAATTTCGTATTTAGGGTGAATTTGAAATAAAACAAATCTATATCGAATTGGAATCAAATGCGAATTTTGATTAAAAAACAATTCCATTAATACAAAATTTTGTTATTTGATTCATTGAACACCCGTAGTACGGTGACAAATAACCTTTTTGTCGTTAACATAATCATTATTTTCTACAACATATTTTAAAAGAATTGATTTACTAATTTATTTAAATAAAAGCTTAAAATAAGTGAAAAATTAAGGGTCTGTGTTGGTATGTGATAATGGAAAAGAACGAGAGAATAAAGATAGGATAAAAGAATGAAATGGATCATTACTATTTCATTGTTTTATTTGGTTAACATGTGGGATTTCAATGAATCATTGGTAATGTGAAGATAACATATGCATTTGCCACAGACGATCCCGTTGCACACTACCCTCCATGGATGCATTTGGGTTTTATGTTTCATGAGGACACATGTTAACAAACGTGACACGGTGCACCCTTTAAATGAGGGAGAGGGGGTCGTGCTGGTGGTGGTTTAGGTTTAACGTGGCCTTTTACATAGAGAAAGAATAGAGAGACAACGAGAGCAGAGGGTTGGGTGGAAACGTGGCAAACGATGGGGAGTTAACTAGAGAAGAAGATATTCGGTGGTTCTATTTCCGAGGGAGAGAGTATAGAGAAATTGTTTAGGTAGAGGGTGTGTGTATAATAAAATGGGTAATTTGATATACTT